>CM060335.1:49474468-49489468 GCA_030674155.1 Stramonita haemastoma
GCAGTAGAGGACTGTACCTTGATCTTGTTCAGGCTGTTTATATCTTAGTACATGACTGCAGCAGTGTAGTGCATGACTGCAGCAGTGTAGTGCATGACTGCAGCAGTGTAGCAGTAGAGGACTGTACCTTGATCTTGTTCAGGCTGTTCATGTCATCCGTCATGGTGCTGCCAGACTCCAGCTTCTCGCAATGCTGGAAAAAGTTGTGTAGATGCTGGTCCTGTCAAACACACACACACACAATAGCCTTAGGGTCAGGGTCAACAGTCTCAGGGTCAACAGCCTTAGGGTCAGGGTCAACAGTCTCAGTGTCAACAGCCTTAGGGTCAGGGTCAACAGTCTCAGGGTCAACAGCCTTAGTGTCAGGGTCAACAGTCTCAGTGTCAACAGCCTTAGGGTCAGGGTCAACAGCCTTAGGGTCAGGGTCAGGCTTCACTACAGATATTACAGCGAGACTGGTAACATCACAAAGTGCTACTTAACACCTGTTTTAAGTATGAAACTAAAAAAAAAATTTCAAAATTAAATGTGTTCAATTTATTTTCCTAATTTTTTTTCTTTGTAAAACAATAATTGTACAAATATGCACCTACAGAGACTTGTATGACACATAAACATGCACAAGTATGCATGCACGCATGCATTCACACACGCATGCACACACACACGCATGCACGCACGCACGCTCACATACACACACACACACACACACACACACACACACACACACACACACACACACACACACACACACACGCACACACAGACAAACACACACACACGCACACGTACACACACATTCACACTCACAAGCAGACTCACAGCTAAAGCTGAAAAAATATTATAAAGGTTGTGAATATTCAAAATCATAACATATTCGATGATATGTGATGAATATTCTAGTTTTGTGTACACTATTTCAGAAAGGTTATTGTTTGTCAATGAAGGTGAACACAAAGGCAAGGGCCAGGTGTGGCCATCTTACCTGTGTGTAAACGGTGGACACCAGGTGTAGACGGACTCTGAACAGTGGACGTCCTCCTTCCACCCACTTCACGTCATGACCTCCTGCAGTCTGCAGGACAACATACAAAATGAGGTCATGAACTGCCACCACAGGGGTCAGGGTCAGGGTCAAGGTCAGGACAGCAGATGAGGGAGGATACAATTGTTTAGTATTGTACTATAATATACCACTTTAACTTTAACCTCTTTACTGCACAGTTGACGAACAGCATTCATCATTGAAATTGTCGCCAGCAATGCTCAGTTAACGATCACTGTTCGTCATGATTCAATGCTCTCTCCATTTTGTCCAGCATGTGCCTGAGAAAAATACGATAGCAGCAAAAGGGTTAAGTCACGGCAGATTTCTCGGTGTCAAAGTGGGGCTGCTCTCCCCCCAAAAAGTATGTCACCGTAAGACCAGTGCCACCCATTGTATTTTTTTTTTTCCCTTTTCCTGTCTGCATGTGTATTCATTTCCCTACCAGAGTGGCTTTTTCCTACAGAATATAGCCAGGCACAATGTTCTTGCTGTCATGGGTTCTTTTACGTGTGCTAAATGCGTGTTACACATGGGACCTCGATTTATCGTCTCATCCAGAATACTAGCATTCAGACCAAGTGGATGGGGGAAAGTTTCGGGCACAAACGAGGATAAAACCACCACACTCTTCAAAACCTGGACTTTTATTTTCTAGGCAGGTGCGCTGCCTCCAGACCACTGATCCAGAGATCTACGAACAGAGCACAGGACTTGTGACACGATGACCAAGGTTCAAAATTTCCCCCCTCCCCAGGGTGAAGACTTGGGTAACTCCATTCCCATGTAATCCCTCATGGGCGACCAAAAAAAAACTGATGTCCCAAGTGCAAACAAACATGTGCATAAAATGTTGCACACACACACACTAAAAACTGATAAAAAAATTTTGTAGAAAAAATAAGCCAGCTATGGTCAGTGCTATAGATGACTCAACTACACCCAGCATGCAATCTGCAGTCCTGAGAGGGATGGGCTCTGTCAGGTTTGACCTGTTGAACTTAACACAGCCTGGAAGGGTCAGTGCACTGCCCTAGTGACTCTGTCTTTTATTATTTAAAATTAAAATTAAAAAAAAAAATTCTTTTATATCAAGGATAATGGGATAAGCACTCATGTGCTTTTTTTCATCCAGTCCCTGTGTGTATGCAGTTGTGTAAATATTGTCATCTGTTCCCACCGGCACACAATGGCCTACTCTTACGAAAAGCGGAACAGGATTTAACGTGTGCACAAGATGTTCTGCATGCGTTCACACACGGGGCCTCAGTTTATAGTCTCCTGCAAAAGACTTGTATGGATCTAAAGTCAAAGTCCAATCCAATCAATCAAGGACACAGGGTTAGCTTAGAAGGCAACAAAGAGGAGATAAACCATATCCAAAGAAGGGTCAAAAGAAAAAAAAAAGAAGAAATTACGTTGGGTATAGAAATCAAAGTCAAGTCAAGTCAAGTCAGAAACAGGACAAAAGGCACTACAGCTGATCATAATACACCAGGGAAAAACAGCCAAGAGGACTGACTGACCCCCTTTCCAGGTGATAATGTGTCGTGGGCCAGGTAACCGGCAGGTAGAGAGCTGGCCACTGGGACGCCATGCTCCCCCACCACCACTCTGCACATACACACACACCATCACATATACCAACATGTATGCAAATATGCATGGATACACATGTAGTGCACACTCCTGTGTGAATGTGCATAAACACAAACGTGCAGAGGTAACTTTTCAAAATTACAAATGAAAACCCTTGGTTTAATTGTAGTCATTTCTACAATGCTCTCTTTCAAGCACACACACACGCATGCACGCACGCACACACACACACACATACACACACACACACGCACACACACAAACACACACACACACACACACATGCACATATATATATATATATATATATACATACTCTTTTCTTTTTTTGTTATTTACTTCATTTCCTTTGTATTCAGTCAAAAGAACAAACAAAAAAAGCAACATACTTACTCTTTGGTCTTTTTGTTCCCTCCTAACTTTTGTTTTAATTTTTGTTCTGTTGGTTGCTCATTTTCCCAGTTGCTTTTTTAAAAACACTTTCACACATTTTTTCAAAATTTGTCCCTTCAGTATTTAGCAAATATCATTTAAAAAGAAAGACGCCATCGAGACACCTGTCGGCTTCGCCTGGATGCCTTTGCTGCATGACGGCAGGTAAGCACACCCCCACCCCCCACCCCAAGAATTTTTTTTTTTTTTAATAATATATAAAAAACAGTAGAATCAGAGAGTGAGAAACAAAACAAAAAAAATATTTAAAAAAAACAACAAAGAAATAATAGTAATAATAATAATATATGGGATTTATATAGTACTGAATCTTGTAGAGTACACAAATCAAAGCGCTTATACATTTTCCAAAAGTCAAACCAGAAAAGGTTAAAAGTGAGAGAAAAAAGGAAGAAAAAGTATATGTGATGGTGCATCTTTTTTTGGGGGGGGGTGTGCTTACCTGCCGTCATGCAGCAAAGGCATCCAGGCGAAGCCGACAGGTGTCTCGATGGCGTCCTTCTTTTTGACGGAGGCGGAGGAGAGACGGCTGGAGCTCTTGGAGGCCTCACAGCTGATGTGGTAGAAACGGAAGAACAGGTGATGTCGACTGTGCAGCTGCACCGGCAGAGAGATCTTCACCTGCACCACACACACACAGCAGTAGTGCCATGGCTGTCACTTCGCAGGACTTGGGGGAGACAGGATATCCTAGTGGTTACAACACTGCACTCGCAATCTGCTGACCCAGGTTCGAATCCCATTCAAGGGATATTTTCCCCTGGAGTTAACATCGGTACCAACTCCACTCCCCTGTGGTCTGAGAAAAACTTCCTTTCTTCCTCACACACAATACAACGTAATTCATGCATTTGAAAACCACACACAAAAAAACCCAACCAGTTATACTTCTTAAACGTTTACTACACAAAATTCCACTTCAATGACAAGAGTCAGGACTTACTGAAAACAGCTTTGCCAATCTTCCCTTCTACACCATCACATCAATATTTTCTCCCTCCATCCCTCCCTCCCCACTTCTCCCTCTGCCCTCCCTCCCCTCACAGACCATACAAATCATTCCATCATGGACAACCCAAAAGTGAGTTTTCCAGACCAATCATTCAATCCAATCACGTTGTTTATAGCCCTGCCGACCACACAGGCCATATCGGGGCTGTCACCTTGTAAAATTATAAAATGTCAGAATGAAACTGTGTAACTATATATACAGATTAAAACAGGGTATAAAACCAACTCTGCTATCCTGCCTAGTATGCCAGACAGTTCTATCAGGAAAAAAACTATTCTTTGATGGTGGAAGAATTTTGCACTTGCACAATCGTTTGCATGCCTTGGCTTCAGTACAGTCCTCCAGTTCACCCAGCTGCAAATGGATACCTGCCCTCTTTAGGGTCAGGGAAGGTAAAGCAGCCAGGGAGAGGAGATGGGCGCTGCCTTCAATATGCTGGCCCCTAGAAAAGCTGAGGTCTCTGACACCTGGCTCCGCTACAACCACACAGGTTATAGGACACCTTTACCTTGCCCATGCTTTTTTTATATCGCAGAACAGCACATGACAGAGAGTATACAGCTTCAATATCAGACAATTGTGACAACATGGTCAGGTTGGTAAAATGCAATCCTGTATGATGGGGGGGGAGCTGACCTCATCCATGAAGTTGGGTGTTGTGGAGTGGTGCTGCACAGTGGTGTTGGCCATGCTGGTGAAGACAGAGCCCCCAGGTAAGCCATAGATGCGCTGCACATCACAGGTAAAACAGGTGTATATTCATCGCACAGGTATGTCGACAGAAATGCACTGATGACTGCACAAGCACTTAACTTTCCTTTCATTTCTTAGCAGGTGTATTCATACAAAACAATATATATATATATATACAAAAATGCATACACAGGTACAATGCCACTTGCAGGCATTCTCTTTGAACAAATTTTATAGTGCTTTAGTAAAACAAATACTTTGCTATCTCACAAACACTTTTATTTATTTTATTTTTATCTTATTTTTTATTTTTTTTAATAAAAAAAAAATAAATAAATAAAATAAAATAACTCCCCCCAAAAGTCCTTTGGATTAGACTATAAACTGAGGTCCCGTGTGCGAGCGCACTAAGAGCATCTTGCGCACACGTTAAAACCTGTTCTGCTTTTCGGAAGAGTATGCTATTGTGAACAGATGACAAAATTTACAAAACTGTATACACACGGAGACTGGATATTAAAAAAAGCACATGAGTGCTTATTCCATTATCCTTGAAATAAAAGAACAAAAGAATAAAATATATAAAATAAATACATAAATAAAAAACATCTTTTCCAAAACACTCCTGTGATTGATGACAAAAGGCCCCAGACCAAACACTGCCAGCACATTGCATACTTTGGATGAGACTATAAACCGAGACCCCATGTGCGAACGCATGCAGAATATCTTGCGCACACGTGATAATCCTGTTTCGCTTATCGTAAGAGTAGGCCACTGTGTGTCGGTGGGAACAGATGACATTTATAAACTGCATACACAAGGGGACTGGATGTAAAAAAGCACACGAGTGCTTACTCCATTATCCTCAATATAAAAGAATGAATAAACAAAAATAAATGAATAAATAAATAAAATAAATGGAGGGTGACTCACTTTCAGAGGGGGAGCTCGTTCATCATCACTGTCTCTCAGCTCGATGCTACAGGCAAGGTTGCGGGCCTGAAAAAACAAGAACAAAAAAACAAGACACAAAATAGGATGTGTTGCTAGTACATCAGAATGGTCAGCAGAAAATAGGATGTTGCCAGTACGTCAGAAGAAAATAGGATGTTGCCTGTCACAGCTGTCAGTTTCTCCCACTTTCAGCTCCTCTCAGCTGTTAATTAATCGATCCCAGCCCAGCCCAGATAGGGCCAGCTGGTGCTATTTATAGCAGGTACTGACCACACCTGGACTAGGCAAAAAGAAGGGGTACGCTAAATGTAGCACTCCTGACTGAGTGATGTCGGATTTGTGCGCTGTGCAGTACGTCAGAATTGTCAGAAGAAAATAGGATGTTGACAGTATGTCAGAATGGTCAGCAGAAATCAGGATGTTGCCTCGTGTCAGAATGGTCAGCAGAAAATAGGATGTTGCCTTATGTCAGAATGGTCAGCAGAAAATAGGATGTGGCCTTATGTCAGAATGGTCAGCAGAAAATAGGATGTGGCCTGTATGTCAGAATGGTCAGCACATCTGTGCTTGATGTTGCTGCATACAGCGCAGTTGACTGAGATCAAAATGGAAATTATGTGAGTGCAATAAATACCCACATCGAGTATCTCAGCTACATAAAACACTAAACCTCAATAAATCTGTAAAAAACAACTACCAAAAAATATGTCATGGCAAAGCTTCTTAACTTTTTTAACCCCACATCCCTCTTGCAAACAAAGGTAAAGGTAAAGGTGTCCAATAACCTCTGTGGTCGTAGGGGAGCAAGGCACCAGAGATCTCAGCTTTTCTTAGAGCCAACATATTGAGGGCGGCACCCATCTCCTCTCCCTCGCTGCTTTACCTTCCCTGACCCTAAAGAGGGCAGGTACCCATTTACAGCTGGGTGAACTGGGGGACTGTACTGTAGTAAAGGCACGCAAACGGTCACCCACCCAATTGGCAACCACGCTCGACACTGCTTAACCTTGGCTGGGGGTAAACCAGCGCTCTAACTACTTAGCTATCTCGTCCACACAAACTCCTTGAAAAAAAAGAGAAAAGTACACACCTTAGCGAATGTCTTTTGGCTGTCGTATTTGAGAGCGAGGGGGTAGACGTAGAGATGGTTGAGATAGTAGTCGAAGGTGGCACAGAGGGAGGCTGATTCGGGAACAAACTCCTCCACCTCTATCGTGGGCCCCTCTGTGGGCGGGTCGTTGAACGGTTTGATGGGCACCAGGGCTGGCGTGAGAGTGTCTGAAGGATGGGGGAGAATTGGTCATTAGTGTTGTTGTTGTTGTTCTTTACACAAAGTTTGTTAGTGTTCCTTCCTGCATTTTTCTGTTATACACACACACACACACACTCACACACACACACACACAGACACACAAACACATAAAAACACACAGACACACAGACACACACACACACATGCAACTAAACCGCAGAATCCATAACACCATTAACAGCAGATAAATCAGTTTCAACAAAGTGAAACAACAAAGAAAGAGAGGAAAAGAAAAAGAAGAGGAAGAGGTGAAGACAGACACTCACTGTCAGGAATCTGGTCGGCATTCATCTGCTCAAAGACAACCCTCAGCGAGCCTGGAATCACCTGTAGCTTGGAGGACTTCTCCGGCCTGCACACACATACACACACATGCACGCACACACACACACACACACAATCCACATCTGTTATTGTATTGGTTTGATAGTCTAGCTGACTGAATCAAAAAAAAAAAAAGTATTATTAGGTGGGGGTTCTTGATTGTTTGTAGAACTTGTGTTGTTGTCATTGTCTTTGTTTGGCTGATTGTGTGTGTTCCTCCATTCCTCCTTGATACCCCCTTTCCCCAGTCCTTTTCAATCAGTTTGACTTTAAATTTTATGTTGTGTTATTTCATTTATTTTTCGGTTGTTGTTGTGTTGTTGCTTTAGGTGGTGATGGGTGATTATCATGTTGTTGTAAAATTGTATCATTGTCATTATGGGTGATTTGTTGGTTTGAAGATTTTAGTTTGTTTGAGTGTTATGGATTGGATATCATTTTGTGTAAGTGGTCTTTTTAGATTTTTACTTTTGTTTTGTTTTGTTTTGTTTTAATTTTGTTGCTAGATAGACGGCTTGATGAAAAAAAGCAAATTTATTGCTTACTCAAAGTACCATCTGGAAATAAAATTTTGACTCAACTTGACTTGAACTGACCCACTACACCTACTCACACAGAAGTTCCTATCCTGATTTTGTTCCTTTTTTTTGTAATTATTTGTAACTTCTTACGGCATGGAGAAGAAAGGGGGGGGGGGGGGGAATGGGAGTCACTTCAAGAACACTTCTCTTGGGTTTTTTTTCAAGAACACTTTTCTGTGAACCCCTATTCTCTCAAGTGACCCGATAAAACAGGACAAAGCAGACACACAGAGAGACAGAGAGGAAGATGCAGTGCTCACTTTTTGAAGTCTTCCAGCTGCTTGAGAATCTCCTCATCAGTGAACTTGGAACCCTCAAAGCGATACAGGGACAGGTCGGATGACCCTATCATCGTGGAAGCCAGCGGTCTGCAAAAGACACACGCACACACACACAAATTCAACACACATGCACGCATGCATATACACACACACACACACACACACACACACACACACACACACACACACACACACACACGCACACACACGCACACACACACACACACACACACACACACACACACACACACATGCACGCATGCACACACATACACACACACACCAAATTTGAAATATCCAAAGTGTTCTGTATGATTCCGAGTCGCATGTCCTAGTATCAGTTGCAGAAAGTATTTGCCAGTCACCAGTGGGACAGTTACTGTAAATGAAATTTTATAAACTTATCATCATCCATTACATTCTTCATCCTTTCCCCTTTCCCCTCATCCCCTTTTCAGTATTCTTAATGTGAATGTACCACTGTCTAAATCACCTTGTAGTGAATGGATATTAAACCAATGAGAAGAAGAAAGAAGAACACACACACACACACACACACACACACACACACACACACACACACACCCAACCACGATAACCATCAATATAATAAAACTTAACTGGGCTTTGTATGATTTGACTTGACTTGAAATGACTGGACTTGAAATGACTTGACTTGAATGACTTGACTTGAATGACCCATCCCTCTCTAGGTCAACATGCCTTCAGCATGTTAGTTATTTACACCACACCACCAGAGCGGGGGAGGGGGGGGTAGCTAAGTGGTCAGAGCGCTTGCTTTCCCCAAGTCAAAGTTAACCATCTTAGTCCTGAACCGGAATTTGCCAGGATTGAATACCCCCCCCTTGAATCAGGATTTGCCAGGATTTACACACAGTAGATTTCCATCACACTGTGACCATCACTAATTGCTGCCACATGCCAAAGCTCTATCAGGCTAGAGGTACAAATCCTGTTGAGAGTCTGGAAGTAATTATAGCTGCTGGTATGTACATAGTAGGAGGAAAAGGCCAGCCAGCATGTGTGTCTCGCCTGATTTCGTGATGGAATGAGAAATCTAGGGGCAGTTTGTGTTCAGAGAATCCGAATGCAAGAGGGTTAAGCAGCATCGAGTGTGGGTACCATTTGGATGGAAGACCATTTGCGCGCCTTGGCTTCAGTACAGTCCCCCCAGTTCACCAAGCTGTAAATGGGTATCTGCCCTCTTTAGGGTCAGGGAAGGTAAAGCAGCGAGGAAGAGGAGATGGGCGCCGCCCTCAACATGTTGGCCCCTAGAGAAGCTGAGGTCTGTGACATCTCGCTCCCCTACAACCACCTAGGGTATGGGACACCTTTACCTTTACCACCCCCACACCTGACTGATATCCCCAGGGCAGAAGACAGACACATCCCACAGTGCGCAAATCCTACATCATTCAGCAGGACCTAGTCAAGAGCACTAAATTTAGTGCGCTCCCTCCTTTCACCTAGCGCAAGTGTGGTCAGCTCCTGCTATAAATAGCACCAGCTGGCCACAGCTGGGCTGGGATGGGATGGGATAATAAGCAGCTGAGGAGCTGAAAGTGGGGGGGGGGAACTGACAGACAGGTGTGACACCTGCGTTGTTTACCTGGCGGACCAGGCGAAGGGCATGCGGTAGTGGCCGATGCTGGCGCAGTACTGCTTGGCGCAGGTGTAGACCTTGAAGGCGGCCTTGTGGTCCTGCCCCTTCAGGTAGGGCTCCAGGCACTGCGACAGTCCCCCCTGCAGAACCTTCTCCACCCGCGCCACCAGGTAGATCTCTGAGTGACGACGCACCACCGTGAAGATGCCCTGAAAACAACGCAGCAGGTATGTGTCAGTGTGTATCCCACCAGGTAGGTGAAGATACCCTGAAAACACCCCAGGTATGTGTCAGTGTGTATCCCACTAGGTAGATCTCTGAGTGACAATGCACCACCGTGAAGATGCCCTGAAAACAACGCAGTTATGTATCAGTGTGTATCTTTTTTTCTTGTTCTTTTTTTTTTTCAATTCTTTTATATCGAGGAAAGTGGAATAAGCACTCAGTAAGAGTAGGCCATTGTGTGCCGGTGGGAACAGATGACAAGATTTACAAAACTGCATACACACGGGGACTGGATGCAAAAAAGCACACGAGTACTTATTCCATTATCCTCAATATAAAAGAATTTTTAAAAATAATAATCTTTTTTAAATGTCCACACTTACACATGCGAGATACAGATACCCGCAATGTTGGTCAAGAACTATACTCACCACTTCCAAACTCACACACACATAAAAGCACATAACAACTGAACTGACCAAATAACCCCAGGTTTTCTCCGAATTCACAGCACAACATGTTCTTACCAAAAGCTTACACACAAAAACCCCCACACATAGACTTGTCTCTGAGGGGGTTAAACCCACAAGCTCTGAAGCCAGTAACCCACACTGCTCTAACCACAACTGTAGACGCTGACAGCAGGTGTGATCCCATCACAGCTGTCAGTGTCCCCTACTTTCAGCTCCTCTCTCTCAGCTGCTAATTATCCCGTCCCAGCCCAGCTGTGACCAGATGGTGCTATTTATAGCAGGAACTGACCATATATGGACTAGGTATTTATTATTATTTTTTTTTTATTATTCTTTTTTATCGAGGATAATGGAATAAGCAATCATATGCTTTTTTACATCCAGTCCCCATGTGTATGCAGTTTTGTAAATGTCATCTGTTCCCACCGGCACATGATGGCCTACTCTTACGAAAAGCGGAACAGGATTTAACGTGTGCGCAAGATGTTCTGAGTGCGTTTGCACATGGGGCCTCAGTGTTTAGCCTCATCCAAAAGACTTTTGGGGAGAGTAGAGTCAGCACTGATGTTAACTCCAGAGGAAAAATCCCCTCAACCACCGGGAATCGAACCCGGATTGTCAAATTGCGAGCGCAATGTTCTGACCACTAGGCTACCCCACAAGGAGCGCAATAAATGTAGCCCTCTTGACTGGGCCTTACTGAGTGCTGTAGGATGTGTGCACTGTGGGATGTGTCTCTCTTCTGCCCTGGGAATGTCAGTCAGGTGTGGGTTTGTGCACTGAGCCATCCTCACCTGTCGCTTGGACTTGGACAGCCACTCCTCCTTCAGTCCGTTGATGTCGGGCGCGTCCCCTCCCCCCCTGTCACAGAAGCTCAGCAGCTCTGGGGGAATCATGCTTTGGATTTCAGGGTCGTTGGGGTTGACATGAAAGTCCTCCGAGATCTTCTTGTGCTCCTTGGCGTCATAGATGGCAAAGGTCACGAAGAAAGGTTCTGGCTGTAAGGTCAAACATGACAACGTGACAGGTCAGTTTATGATTTTTTTTTTTCAAGAGTTATTTGGAACGATAAGACGGAATCGTGTTAATAATTTTTTTCAGCACACACACACGCATGCACACAATACACACACATACACACACACACACATTCATAACACACACACCCACAGCCATACACACAACACACACACACACAACACACACACACAAACAACACAACACACATCACACCACCCACCCAACCACACACACAACACACATCACACCTCCCACCCACCCAAACACACCCCCCCCACACACACACAAACACACACCACCCCCCCCCCCCCCCCCACACACACACACACACACAGAACAGAACAGAGAATCACTGATGTTGCAGGAATTCTTGGCTCCCCCAGTCTCAGCCAGCCACACACGCACATGCACGCACACACACACGCACGCACACACACAACATACACACAAACACACACACACAACACACACACACACACACACACACAGAACAGAGAATCACTGACGTTGCAGGAACTCCTGGCTCCCCCTGTCTCAGCCAGCTGCAGCTGCAGTCCTGTGCGCAGATGCTCCAGCCTGAGGAAGAACCGCTCCGCCACAGGCCTGGGGAAGATGTCTACCTCCTCCTCCTCCTCCTCGTCCAGGTCCTCCTCCATTATTGTCCTCTGCACAACCGGCACAGACATTGTACATCTGTGTCATTCAGTAGTGAGTAGGCATCTATCTGTCAGTCTCGGAAGACTATGGAGTTACACTCTACGCTCTAGAGTGCAAAGCCATTTATTATTTTTATAGGCTAGGCTCTAAAGCGCACAGCATTTATTATTTTTATTTTTATTATTGCATATTGATCAATGGTGATGAGGATGATGTAAGTATGGAAAGCACACACTTGTCAGTTTCACCTACTTTCAGCTCCTCTCAGCTGCTATTTATTCCATCCCATCCCAGCCCAGATGGGGCCAGCTGGTGCTAATCATAGCAGGGACTGACCACACTTAGACTTGGTAAAAGGAAGGGATATGCTAGATTTAGCACACTTGACTGAGTGATGTTGAATTTGCGTGTTGTGGGCAAGCTGTTACCCATGCAGCAAATCCGTCCTCTCCACATCGCTAGAATGATCCATTGGAAAGGCAATTGCTGATATGAATGGTTCCAGTGCCGTCGCAGGAGCCACCAGAACGTTGCCATATACAACTCCAAACCGCACTGGGGACTCCAAATCCCCGATTTTTCCTCAGGGATGGTGTCTAAACACGACACCTGTGTGCATGCTGGTTTTCATTTTGTTGTCATCTGCTCCTACTGGCACGCGATGGCCTGATCTTCTGAAAGGTAGAACAGGTTTTTAACGTGCGCAAGATGCTGTGCATGCAGTCGCACAAGGGGCCTCAGTTTATAGTCTCATCCAAGAGTCACAGCTGTCAGATTCCCCTACTTTCAGCTTTTCTCAACTGTTATGCATTCCATCCCATCCCATCCCAGTTACTGCAGATTACAGCAGGAACTGACCGTACTTGGGACGTAGTAAAAGAATGAGGTGTGAGAATTTTAGCACAGGGACTTGGACCCTTGATTGACTTTCTTCAATTGGGGCTGTACAGGCCTCTCTCTTATCACATATGATGCAAGTAAAAAAAGGGAAAAAAAAAAAAAAAGGGAAAAAAAGTAAAGGTGTCCCATAACCTCATGGGGGAGCGAGCCATCAGAGACCTCAGCTTCTCTAGGGGCCAGAATATTAACAGCAGCACCCATCTCCTCTCCCTCGCTAAGACTATCCGCTAAAATGATTCATGGTCCCTATCCCAATTTGTGTATTACACAGCAAAACCAAATGAGAAAAAAAAGGAAACAAAACAAAAACAACAAAAAGAAGAAGAGAGAAAAAGGGAGATACATCATCCAAAGCTCACACTTACCCTCATGTCTGGATACACAGCAAACAGATTCTGTCTGCCTTCCTGTCTGGCCTTGGTCAGGGACAGGTCCGTCTCTCGGGAATACTGCCACACAATGCACAATCAATAGTTAAAAACACTGAAATAGTGAAGGAAAAAATCTAGGTAAATAGACATATTGATAAAAGGTAAGGTGAAGGTAAAGGTCTCCCATAACCTAGGTGATCATAGGGGAGTGAGGCGTCAGAGACCTCAGCTTCTCTAGGGGCCAGCATGTTGAGGGTGGCGCCCATCTCCTCTCCCTCACTGCTTTACCTTCCCTGACCCTGAAGAGGGCAGGTGCCCATTTACAGCTAGGTGAACTGGGGGGACAGTACTGAAGCCAAAAGTGCACACACGGTCACTCATCCAACTGGTAACTACACTAGACGCTACTTAACTTTGGCTGGGGGGAAGCAAGTGCTCTGACCACTGAGCTATCCCATCCCCTATGACTAAAATAGTGAAGGAAAAAAATCTAGGTAATTAGACATATTGATAAAGAACTATATAATACATTTTTTTTTCTTTTGCTCCTCAGGTAGAGCTTTCAGTTTTACCAAGAGTGAGATTTCGTCTTTGCAACTGTTTACCCACAATTAAGGTAGCTGCATTCTGACTTCTGGGATCAAATGCATGTTTCCTGTAGATAAGCAGACACGAAAATGAATGTTGAATAATAATAATTTTTTTAAAGCCCAATGTAAGAAAATAGAGGAATAATCAGATTCATTACACTAAACACAATAGAGTGTCCAACATAAAGAGAGACACATAAATCAATGCAATGCAGCAGCTAACAAAATGTCCAGATTAGTTACCTAACCGACATAAACAAGCGCAGGATAACAAACAACACATTCAGCTACAGTGCATAGTGTACATGTATATGTATATATATGTATATAGCACATTCTCCAAAGAACTGAAAACACCCAGCACTGTGACTGAAGGTAATTGTCCTCAAAATAAAAGACTAAATAAATGTTATACCCTGATTTCATATGTATATATTATAAAGTTACACAGTTTCATTCTGAGATCTAAAATTTTACATCATAACAGCCCTGACATGGCCTCTGTGGTCGGCGAAGCTGGATTGGATTAAAATAAATAAATAAATAAATGATTTTTTTTTTTTTAAAGGCGTACTAGATCTTCAGGAATTTACTGTCTGCATATTTTGCTGATATTCACTTTCACTTATACTTAAAAATAATACATATATATACCTCATGCCTTGTATCACTGTGTCTGCTGAAGGCCTCTTTATTATAAACATTCACACAAAATCATACTGATATTTTGTTTAGAGTTTACCTTTGACCTTCCTGTGACAGACAGGATATACACATGCATGATTGTATATGTGTCCATAGCAGCCATCCACACAAACACATAAATACACACGCGCTTGCATGTCCATGTGGTGAATATACATGCATGTACTTAAGCATGAAC
>CM060335.1:49494468-49496968 GCA_030674155.1 Stramonita haemastoma
GGGAGCGAGGCGTCAGAGACCTGAGCTTCTCTAGGGGCCAGCATGTTGAGGGTGGTGCCCATCTCCTCTCCCTCGCTGCTTTACCTTCCCTGACCCTAAAGAGGGCAGGTACCCATTTACAGCTGGGTGAACTGTACTGAAGCCAAGGCACGCAAACGGCCACCCATCCAATTGGTAACCACGCTCGATGCTGCTTAACATTGGCTTGAAGAAAGCGAGCGCTCTGACCACTGAGCTATCCTGTCCCTGACTTGACTCGACTTATGCCTGTGAATTCCCCTGGGGAACACAGGGCCGCAACAACACCCCTCTAACGGACTTGGTTCTGGGAGATCCTCTTCAGCTAGGTCCACGTCAAAAAGTACAGTAACATTTTCTGAATGGTGTTAAAATGCTGTATGTGATGTGATGCATGTAGTCAAATATGTACATGTGTATACACAAATAACCCGAGACACATAGACCCAGAGTACATGCACACATATGAGCAAATGTATGTCCATAAATATACACAAAATTACATGCATGCAAGGACATACTCGCACACACACACACTCACCCTGACGACCTCCTGAGCAAGGTCAAGGAAGATGGCGCCCTTGGAATCGGACTTCTTGTCGTCCTTGTACATCTCCAGGATGTAGGTGTAGTCTGACTGCTGCTTCAGCATGAAGAACCGCTTCTTGAACTGCTGCTCACATCACACACAACCACACAGGCATGCAAGATTTCATGATTTCAAGATTTAATTCACCTTTGACCCCTCTTGGGGCATGGAGGATTTCAGTTAACAAAATCAACTGAACATATATAATTTGCGTTAACAAAGTATGTTTACAAGACAAAATTTCACAGAAATAGAAATATAGTCAACCTTTTCATCACACGC
Source organism: Stramonita haemastoma (assembly GCA_030674155.1). NCBI lineage: Eukaryota > Metazoa > Mollusca > Gastropoda > Neogastropoda > Muricidae > Stramonita > Stramonita haemastoma. The sequence continues at coordinate 49,495,358 of CM060335.1, forward strand.
ACACATGCATGCACGCACGCACATATGCACCCATGCACGCACAAACACACACATACACATATACTCACACACACATACACATGCAGGCACACACAGACACACATACACACACACACACACACACACACACACACACACACACACACACACACACACACGCACACACACACACACTCACAAACACACAGTGGTTTACATGAGCACACATAATCTGACATTGAACCAGTCATAGTTATATCATATACTAACATTCTTCTTCTAACACACACACACACACACACACACACACACACACACACACACACACACACACACACACACACACACACACGCACACACACACGCGCACACACACACGCACACAGCACACGCACGCACACACACCACACTTATGAGGTAACGGTATTAATAGTATGGATCAGTAGTCATACAGTAATGCATGAACCTATTTAAAGTAAAAGATAAGGCATGGGACTCTATTGTTTACCACACACTACACTACACTCATTATGCTACACTACACTACACTACACTACACTACACTACACTACTCTACACTACACTCTGATCCTACACTACACTACACTATACTACACTCATTATGCTACACTACACTACACTACACTACACTACACTACACTACACTACGCTACATTCATTATGCTACACTACACTACACTACACTACACTACACTACACTACACTATGATCCTACACTACGCTACACTACACTACACTACACTACACTACATGATCCTAATCTTTTGGACGAGACAATAAACAAGGTTTCACATACATGTAGTGTACATAAAGAAAACAGAACAAAAGATATAGCCCTGGCTAAATTCTGTAGGAAAAAATAAAATCTATGAAAATGTGTTATAAAAGCTCTTTGTTACAATGTCATCAAAATCCTCTATAAATGCCCTTCGTGTTACAATATCATCAAAATCCTCTATAAAAGCCTTTGATGTAACAGTGACATCAAAATACTTTACAAATGCCCTGCATTTATCAACTTTATAAAAATGCTTCATAGACCCCCTTTATGTAACAATGTCATTAAAATGCTCTATAAACACCCTTAATGAAACAATTTCATTAAAATATTCTATACATGCCCTTAATCTTCTTGCATTTGGATTCTCTGAAAAACGAACTGCCCCTAGATTTTGCATTCCATCACGAAATCAGGTCTGGCACACATACTCCCTCGCCTTTTCCTCCTTTTAAGTACATACCAGCAGCTATAATTACTTCCAGACACACAGCAAGGTTTGTTCCTCTAGCCTGATAGAGTTTTGGCATGTGGTACCAATTAGTGATGGTCACAGCGTGATGGAGATCTACTGTGTGTAAATCCTGGCAAATCCCGGTCGGGATTGAAGGGGGTAATTATTCAATCTGGACTAAGAGGGTTAATGAAACAATTTCATTAAAACACTCTATAAATGCACTTCATGTTACAATGTCATTAAAATGCTCCATATATGCCCTTGATGTAACAATTACATCAAACTACTCTACAAATGCCCTCCCATTTAACAACTTTATAAAAATGCTCCATATATGCCCTTGATGTAACCACACTGTTCACGCCTACCCCAGCCA
>CM060335.1:49501968-49519468 GCA_030674155.1 Stramonita haemastoma
AAAGGTGAGATGACAGCCGTAAAACTTTCTGCTGTCTTTACAACAAACAATACAAGAAGACTAAGTGCAGTAACCAGGTATCTGCCAACACTTCAGCATGGTACTGACTGGTAAAGCCTTTATTTCAATCCTGTCTGAATAAGGGTGCACTGGCAAGCTTGAGTGCTGGACTTCTCTCAACTTCTTGAGGAGTCCTTGGGGCACTACACTCCATTTTTCAGGCTATTTCTTGGTGGGTGAGTTAATATAAGGCTTGAAAAAAGGCTCTAACATCAATTATTATTTTTATTTAGAGCTCACCTGAAACAACTCTGTGTATTCTCCCAACCCATTTCACAAATAGCCCACAGTGATTATGATTTCACAGCCAGAAAATATTCCACATGGATGACAAGCTGATTCTGTATTGCAAAGTTACAGTCAGTATGATATAAAAAAAACACCTGTCACCATCAAAGCCAACCTTCTCTCCCCCCCCCCCTCTCTCTCTCTCTCTGGATGAAAACAAGCCACCATTGTGCTTAATCTTTTCCCTCAATAAAAATGTTCATTCATTCAAAATGTTCATTCATTCATTCATTCATTCTCTTACTCTTTCTGTTTAATTGTTTTGCTTTTACTTGTTTCTGTTTAAGTTTTCTTTTAGATATACTTTGCTTGTTCATTTGGACTCTTAGCCTCTTAAGAGTGGAAAGGTTGTTAAAACTGAACATATTATATTATAAACATCATGGTCAGTTTTGGACTTACAGATGTCTTACATTGGTGTGACACAAGCTCTTGCTCTTTAAAAATGTTCTCCTCTCTCTTGTAAGACAACCCCCAGTTTGTTCCTTATCAGGCTTGTTTCTGTTTCCTGAAAGGTGTGACCGCATGCAGACTATTGCATGAAAGCAACACCACATCAGACTGGTCACAGAAAGCAGGAGAGAAAGGAAATGGAAGAGGGATGAAGTAATGAGTCTCTCTATAACCCCTTTGCTGATGTCTGACCAACGCTTTTAGTTTTAATGAACCCGACAGCAACACATTTGCTGTCTGATCTAGCTGGAAGTTTGTATCCAAATTCCTACTGTTTGTCATGAGAATGGTGCAGTTTACCTGCAGTTCTTTTCAACTATTACATGCTGGACACAAACAATCTATAACAAAACTTGCTTCTTCTTTTTTTTCGGCTTGTGCTCATCTTCACCTTGCCTTACACACTATGTGGAGATAAGAATCGATCCAGCAACAGTTGATGTTAACAGTGAACGCCCTGAAGTAGATATAATCAACAGTTCACACAAACACAAAATACTCTGAAAGTAAATCAAACCTGTATGCGTAGCATGGTACAACTGAAAACACCACACTCCAGTAATAACTAAAGATGCTTTGCCAGTCAGTCTACTGGTAATTCAGCGCACCACCTACAACACCTGAACACCACGTTACAGTGAATCTCCAGCCCCAAGGTATAGTGACCTGCATTATCACACATAACTTGCAGTGTACACACTTCCTCCTGCTACTTCTACTCCTGACTCCACCCTCCCCAAAAGTCCTTTGGATAAGACTGTAAACTGAGCCCCATGTGCCAATGCACACAGAACTTCTTGCGCACACGTTAAATCCTGTTCCGCATTGTGTGCCTGTGGGAACAGATGACAAGATTTACAAAACTGCATACACCCAGGGACTAGATGTGAAAAAGGACATGAGTGCTTATTCCATTACCCTACACATAAAAGAATAAATAAATACTACTGAAAAACTCCATTACCTTCATCTTCACTGATACCAGATGAACACACAAGGCACACAGAGCGATACGAATGGTCCGCTTTTGTCTCACACATCAACCTATTATATAACACAAGCCCTGTCTCCACACCACAGACCTGACTCACCATTCTATTCGTCACCCCAAAGAATTACAATACACGTCTGACCTGCACGGACTGACATTGGAAAGCAGAAAAAGGAAGAGAAGACCCAAAAAAAAATGACACGACAACATGTATTATAACAAAGACATTTTTTGTTGGGCCTTGCAGCTTCTCTTTGACAACAATCCTCCCACCAACTCACCCCCGCCACCCCCCTACTACCTGCCCCCCCCCCCCAAAAAAAAATCTGGAAAAATTTACTTCCTTTTCTGAAGTCTTGAGCTCTGATGAAACATAAACATGTATACAACAATTGTGCACACAGGCTTGCACACACACACATGCACGCACGCACGCACGCACGCACGCACGCACACACATACACACACACACACACACACACACACACACACACACACACACACACACACACACAGAGAATCATAAATCTTATCACACAAGAGAATACACACAACTGTTACAATGTAATGCGCTTTCTCCTGCTGTTAAACTACAGATCATTTTCCTTTCCAGTGATATGAAATGAATACACAGGTCTACCAATGCAATGGTCAGAACTGTCTTACCACATAATTATAAATATAGAGATCTACTACATCAACTCCACAGGGTTAGGTTATGCCTAACTTATTATGGTTTCTACTCATTTGGGCATATATGTTGTATAAAAGTGAAGTTGTCTTGTATGGACTTGTCAGCTGTGTTCTCTATAGCTTTTCCAGGACATTTAAAAAAAACAACTTTTATATTGAGGATAATGGAATAAGCACTTGTGTGCTTTCTTTTATCCAGTCCCTGTGTGTATGCAGTTTTGTATATATTGTCATCTGTTCCCACTGCCACACAATGGTCTACTCTTAAGAAAAGTGGAACATGATTTAATGTGTGCGCAAGATTTCTGTGTGCGTTTGCACATGGGGCCTTGGTTTACAGTCTCATCCAAAGGACTTCTGGGGAGAGTGGAGTCAGCACTGATGTTAACTCCAGGGGAAAAATCCCCTTAAACAGGAATCAAACTCGGGTTGCCAAATTGCAACCAAACTGGACATTACTTCATCAAGTGTTGTGTCTGAGGTTGCAGACACTGGCACTGTTGCTTAGTTTCCTGAATGAGCAACGCTGCTTGTGTTAGCAACCTGGGGGGCGGGATAGCCTGGTGGTCAGAGTTATGCACTCGTGATTAGCTGACCCGGGTTTGAATCCCATTCAAGAGGATTTTCCCTCTACAGTTAACATCAGTGCTGACTCCACTCTTCCCAAAAGTCCTTCAGATGAGACTATAAACTGAGGTCGTGTGTGCGAATGCACGCATAATATCTTGCACACATGTTAAAACCTGTTCCACTTTTTGGAAGAGTAGGCCCTTGTGTGCTGGTAGGATCAGATGACAAAATTTACAAAACTGCATACACACGAAAACTGGAAGTAAAAAAGCACATGAGTGCTCAGGCTATTCTATTATCCACGAGATAACAGAATAAATAAGTAAAAACTAACCTCAGACACAAGAGTTGACCAAGGTTCTGAAAGAGCTACAGAAAACACAGGTGACAGCAAGCCAATAAAAGACAACTGCACATATCACACAACTTACAAACCCAGATGAGCAGAAACAATGACAGGTTAGGCATAATTAAACCCTATCACACCTAATTTATAAACCAACAACCAAAATAACACACAGCCAAAACAAAAACAGCCCTCCATCCCCTCCCCCAATAAAAATAAAACCCTAACAACAGCAACAAGTACAAAATCCCAACCAACAGACATAAAGAAAAAACCTTTTCAGATTTTGTGAAGAAAATATCCATGAACTGACATGCTGCACTGGCAAGTAGCTCCATGCTGTGGGTTTTTTTTTGGGGGGGGGGGGGTGTCCAGATAACTCTCTGATGCAACAGCCTAAGCCCCTGTTTCTCTACTTCCTCCTCAGGAGCGTGGTAAATCCAGTGACTTCAGACTATTTTTTTCAGTGGTTGAGAAATAACACACTGTGGATCAGACACCACACAGCTGCTGGAAAACTTTCCCCAAGTCATCTCTCATTTTATAAGACCTGAAAGCACGTCTGAGCTTGTGCTTATTTCTCTCTCATTACTTCGATATTTGCCACATCAAATAAACACAGCTGAAAAACATATGTCTTCTTGGTTAATTTTGATTTTTTTAGTTCTCTCTCACTGATTAGTCATGTTTCAAAAACAGAGCTTGGGCACGTGTGCTTTTCTCCTACTGAACTTTCGTTGTGTGTCACATCTCTAAATGAAGCTTGAAAACCAGTCCTTGATTTTGTTTTGTCGCTTTTCTGTTATCATCTACCATTATCTCTTGAACAAAACTTTGATGGAAACACATCCAGATTTTTCATCAGAATGTGAATGTGTCCTCACAGTAAGCACATATATGGACTGTAGCTAAACTCAGAGTATCAACCAAACCTCACAGTCACATCACAAAGCACCACCACGAATACGACAACCCCTAGTCAAAATGGGCAGGACGGATACACATGAATATGATAATGATATAACACTCGTTGTTTCTCATCCTACCATTAGCCATACCATAATTACGTTATGCACACAAAAGGGACCTCTTTGATTTACTTAACACTGATTGTTATAAATATGGTTTCAGGATTTTATTTGAAAAACTATGATTTTAAAGCTCTGCACTATAACCAAGAGCACATAAAAAAAAGAGATTTTCCGTTGCTTTTTCATTTAATCGGGCACTGGCAGGCCTGAGAGGAAAACATGATCTTACAGAAAATGTGTGACCATGTTTAAACCAGAAGGAAAATGTTGTAACTATTTTTAGAAGAAAAAAAAAGTGTTTCCTGTCATAGGCTAAACATTACTAGTTGTTTTTTTTTAAGGATCGCGTTCTACAGTAACTGCTGGCAAATTGCTTCCTTGATTCTCAATAAATTGCTTTTTTTCTTTCTTTCTTTATCTTATTTCATCTTTTTACTCATCCTATTCTCATCCTGAGACATTCCTTTGCTACTGCTCCTCCTGTGTCCTGTCTGTTATCACTACTTAGTGGAAGGATGTTAAACTGAAGAACTACTACTACTACTACTACTACTACTACTACTACTACTACTACTACTACTAGTACTACTACTACTACTACTGCTGCTGCTGCTGCTGCTGCTGCTGCTGCTGCTGCTGCTACGACTACAACTACTACTGCTCAGTCCTTTGTTCCACTATCACCACACCCAAGTCACTGATTGCACAACACCAACTAAGCCTGGAGTCTCTAGCTCTACAGAACTATATCCCAATGAAGCTGCTGTCAGGACATTAGACACAACAGTCCTTGCACTGGTGCTGGCTCATAAATTTCAGTGGTGATTAGCAGTGCCTTGGTCCATTTTTTATTTTTGTTGTTATATTTTTGTTGTTTGTTTGGCCTTGTAAGATATACTAATGCTGCGGTGTTCCCAAACAGTTCACACAGATGTCACTCACACAGCCATGCCCAGGTTGTCCTGTTGTACCCTCAGAGGCAAAGGTTCACAGACAGAGCTGTCTCTATCAAAGCAAGGCTGCTATGAAGTCACCTACCCACAGATACCCTGCACTGCTATGAGGTCCCTATCACCGGTGTTCACTGGCATCTTTTCTCATCCAACAAACACAGGACACTACTACAAAGCTCCAACAAACAATATATATATATATAAGTTCAATGTAAAGCTAGTGAGAAGTAAATGCCTGCTCTCAGCGTAAGTGACACCGTCACTACAGCCAACAACAATGGCTCAAAACACAACGCACACAGGCTGCAGCTCCTTCTGTCTGTCAGCCACAGCCACACTAATAACAGTCATAGCCATAAATTTCACAACCACAAATAGATCTACTACAGGGGCTATGTCTAGCCACCCTGAAGCCTCTGACAAGACAAGACTCTGGGTCTCTTCTGAAGTGTTCACGCGTATATTTTCTGACTTTGACCTTGTAACTGTGTAACAACATACTACGCCACATGCAGACAGTAAGTTTTGTCATACAGCTTGTCAGAAATGTTAACACACAAACACACACACAGTCTCTCTCTCTTGATGCGTGTGCACACAATGCTGCTTTAAGGTAAAAATATGGGGGGAAAAGACAGAAAGAAAGAAAAAAAGGGATGAAAATGAAATATAAGACTTTTTTATCTTAATTTTGTGTGTGTGTTTGTGTGTATATCATATATGTGTGCATGTATGTGCACATTGTGTATGTATGCATGCATGCATGCATATTTTCAGGCAAATCCTTTAATTCACTTTGTTCTTATTTGTTGATATGAATGATCATAATCCTTCTGCAGGAACAAAACAGTGGGCTATGTGAGGTACAAAACTGCTTTAATTGGGATACAGAGCGACCATCAAAACAATAACTTTTTCATCTGACAGAAACTGTTCATGTTCTGTATGGATGTGCGCATGAGTACATGTATGCACATGTATGTTTTTATGCATGCATGTATGCAAACATGATTGACAATATTCTCCTGCAATTCACACAGCAGTCTTTAAAACTTTCATTAATTTCCCCCTTTTATCTCTTCCTTGAACACCATGGGAAGCCATTGGAGCACTGCAGTATTGCAGTTAACTCACTCAGGGTGGCCACTTTCCTCCCTTGCTTTTCCCCCAAAATGGCCCATTTGTAATGGTCCAGAGAAAAACCATGAAGAATACAAAACACAAAGTATGAAAATGAAAATTTTGGGCTTGATTTTCGCGACAAACTGGGATAGTTTTCCCCTCTCTCTCTCTCTCTCTCTCTCTCTCTCTCTCTCTCTCTCTCTCTCTCTCTCTCTCTCTCTCCTGTGTAGAAAATGTCAGATTTTGCAGTAACCACATTGCAAATCAGCAGGGTCAAGTGGGCTGCAGTAGTCAAGTGCAATCCCCAGCTTTTGGAAACGCCTGATGGAACCTTTTCTAGTCAACCTTGGACAGACCTACATACAAAGCTAAGTTTAGCTACAGTAACTGTTAAGTCATGCAGTCACCACAAAACAAATTACTCAACACCAAAACCACTTCAGTCTTGTGCCATCCAAGTGACTGGGTAAAGTTAAGAATAGAACACTATAGTATTCCACCATAACAAGTGAGTTAACATTTCCAGACAAACAGTCTCTCAGATTTTATGCCCCTCAAAACAACAATTTTCTATTAATCAGTTTTGATGAGCATTCATTCTTTAGACTATTATTACAGCTGTTCTTTTGGATAAAACTGGTTCATTTTCTGCAGTCAGCTACTGCCAAATGGCTTATGACCTCATGCTGTTAAAGAATGATACCATTATCTAACGCTATTGATAGGACAATATACCTTACATTATGCACCTGATACTATTAAAGGACTACAGCTATGATTATGATTAAGCACCTGATACTGCTACTGATGATACAACAATGAGTACACATAAAAAAAAATGAGCATAGGCAATCTATGTAATTATGATTGATACATCAGCTGCAATTACAGAACAGTATCACTGTGATTGTGCAGCAGCACTTCAGTCACAGGAACAAGTCAAAAATGGGTTACAGATGTAAAAATAACCGGACACATCGATCCTCTCCCAGCTGTTTTTCTGAGGGTCCCCCCCCCCTCCCACTCTTTCCAGCCCCCCACCCCTATCCTTGGGTTCCCTGTTCCCTTTCTGACCCAGTTAACGAACCCGCTGACCATGCACCCGACTCTGCCACTGTCAGTAGCAGACAAATTGTTTTTCTTGCTCATGTCTGGCCATGATCAATCAGTCATGGCTCTACCGGACATTGTTGTAAATGATTATAAATTAACTATGTACTAATACTACACACACACATACAGCATGTGACTGCATACACACAGGGACTGGATGTAAAAAAGTACATGAGTGCTTATTCAATTATCCTAGATATAAAAGAATAAATAAAATAATGTGACACATGAACACAGATATGTGGTGTCATCTCTGCCTGTCCGTCTGTATATCTGTCTGTGAGTCTACCTGTCTGTCCCACTCACTTATTCACTATCTTATGGTTTAAACATCTAGGTGTCCCTGAAGTTGGAGAGCAGCTACCTTCAAGGTGGGCAAAAACAGTTGCATATATACATGCAAGTTTTCACAGTTGATGAACCCCAGAGCTATAGTTCAGGAATGAAAAAAAACAACAACAAATAAAACATGTCTTGAGATATCATTTATGTAAAAAAAAATTAAGTGTATATGGATTGTTCGCTCACTCACTTATTTGTTACGGTTTTACAGATGCCACCCTCAATATGCTGGTCCCTAGAGAAGCTGAGGTCTCTGATGCCTCGCTCCCCTATGACCGCCTAGATTATGGGACACCTTTACCTTTATTTTTGTGCATTATTTGTGTCCAGCACTTTGTGTAAATAAAAACTATACGCATATATGTTTCTCTGATTATCATCTGTCACAACTCTATGATATGATATGATGTTAGCTACATATACTCCACTCACTACTCTCATGCATACATTAAGCCTAACATGGCTTTGGTCTAAACTCTGTGTTCCTGAATGTTCAAGATCACTTGTATAATTTCTCTCTCTCTCTCTCTCCTCTCTCTCTCTCTCTCTCTCTCTCTCTCTCTCTCTCTCTCTTTTTTCCCTTGTGAATTGTATTGTGACCAAAGGCCAAAGACCAGTTTAGGTACATGCCAAAGTGTATTATCATAGCAACGTTCTACCGGAGACTGCGCGAAGTTCTAGACTATTTTATTTTCTTTTTTTCTCCTTCCCTTTGAATTGTATTGTGGCCAAAGGCTGAAGTACAATAAATCATTTCAGTGTTCATTTCAGTGTTCAGTGTTTCAGTGTTCTCTCTCTCTCTCTCTCAGGTCAATGATGATAATGATGATGATGCTATGTACGTGCACTACTATTTGTTTCTGTAAATGTTGACAGTTATCATGAATATAATTATGTGTCATCGTCACACCACCACCCACCCTCTTTAATTTTGTTGCTGGTATTGTGACCTATGACCAAAGTACATTAAAGCATTTCAATGTTCAGTGCTCTCTCTCTCTCTCTCTCTCCCCCCCCCCAACCCCCCCCCCCCCACCCACCCCCCCCCCCCTCTCTCTCTCTCCCCCTCCCTCCCTCCTTCCTTCCCCCCCCCCCTTCCCTCTCTCTCTTTTCAACTTGATGTATCCCTGAAAAGGGCGGGGACTGGATGTAAAAAAGCACACGAGTGCTTATCTATTATCCTCGAATAAAATACCTTGCCTTGCCTTGCCTTGCCTTGCCTTCTCTCTCTCTCTCTCTCTCTCTCTCTCTCTCTCCTCTCTCTCTCCTCTCTCTCTCTCTCTCTCTCTCTCTCTCTCCTTCCCTCCTCAGTCTCAGTCTCTTTGCCCTCTGTAAGGTTACCCCAAATCTGAGGGTGGGGACCCTGCAGAGCAATTAGTGTACTGTATTGTAGCCATCTGTTTGTGAGGCAGTCATTATCAGGCCACAGACACAACCACAGGACCCACCAGCAGTGAGGAAACCTGAGAGGAGGATTGGGGATAAGGAGGAACAAGGGGGCGCAGCATCAGACCCCTGGTTAATAATGATGATAATAATGATAATAATGATAATGATAATAATAATAATACATGAAATTTATATAGCACTTTATCTTGCAAAAAACAAATCAAAGCGCTTGCATTCGACGTGTACAAGACACAAGCAATCAACAACAATAATTTTAACAAATTCGAACGTGCACACACGCACACAAACAAACACGCCAGCACGCACACTCTTTTAAAGGTTATACACTTTGCAAGGATGAACAGGATTTCAGATTATGAAGGCAGGAACAGATAAGAGATGGAAACAGAAGGCGAAAATCTTAGGTTTGAAATAAAGGTGTCTTGAGGTTGGATTTGAAAGTGTCAAAAGAAGGCTTTTATAATAATGATAATAATATAATAATGATGATGGTAATAATGATAATAATAATAATAATAATAATAATAATAATAATAATAATAATAATAGTAGCAGCAGCAGCAGTAGTAGTAGTAGTAGCAGCAATAGGCACCCATCAGTCTTGGTAGACTATGGAGTTGCGCTCTAGTCTTTAGAGTGCAAAGCCTGGGTAAGTAAGTATGGAGGACAAGCTGTTACCCATGCAGCAGACACCCCTCTCCACACCACTGGAAAGGCAATGACTGATATGAATGGTTCCAGTACCGTCGCAGGAGCCACCAGAACGTTGCCATATACAGCTATGATAATAATACTAATACTAATACTAATACTAATACTAATAACAATAGTAATACATGGAATTTATATAGCGCTATATCTTGCAAAAAACAAATCAAAGCGCTTGTATTTGACCTATAGATACAACACACAAGCAATCAATGACAATTAATAGGTTTAGAAAATAGCTAATTCGAATGTCCACACACACGCACATGCGCGCGAGCACACACACACCCACACGCTGCTAGACTCCACCTGGGACATGACCTTGACCTTAACTTGACCAATAGTTAATGGTTGAAAACGGAAAAAATAGTGTAGAGTAGGATAATATGAAAAGGTGATCACAATCATTCAAAATTACTTAAAAGGGAAGCATGACTCCCCCTACTCCCCCCCCCCCTTCCCTGTGATGGTAAATCACAGTTAAATCTGATTTTTATAGCACATAGGAAAAATTCAATTACACACACACACACTCACACACACACACACACACACACACACGCACACACACACACACACACACACACACACACACACACACACACACACACACACACACACACACACAAACACCACACACACACACACACACACACACACACACAACACACACACAACACACACACACTATATATACACACACAACACACACACACACACACACACACACACACACACACACACACACACACACACACACACACACACACACTAACACTAACACTAACACCAACATGAGACAGTACGGCAGACTAACCCAAGGACTAACATGCCAGTTTTTAGGGGTGGTTTTGTACCCCACCAGGTGTACTGCCACACCCGAATCCTCCAGGCTATTCTGCTGGTCACCGAACGTGAAACTCACATTGGCCTTCTTCATGGCTGACGGTCTACCTCTCCACAATCACAAGACTACACAGGTAGTGTAGGCAAAGTCTTCAGATTCACAACTCAACGATCAGTTCACACACTAATTCACAAGCCGATGCACCGTCTGCTAGTTCCAAGACATTCGTTTGTTCTCTTCATGGCGATGCTTTACAGTCGATCTAAGTAAAAAAAAATCTTTATTTTTTTTAAAAAGTTTAAGGGATGATTTTCCTTTTTTTTTTCATGATACCCAAGAATCTTTTTCAAGAGAAAAGTTTCGAGGATAGTGTTTATCTGTTGTTTTTTTTACCATAGCTAGGTATCTTTTAAACTAAAAAAGAAACAAACAATGAAAAGCCCAACTATCGTTCTTTTCTGGTTAGAAAATGTGGAGTTGATCATTCATCAATTCATCCAAAGATATTTTAGAGGTGTTTTGGTTTGGTTGTAGAAGTAGACAGCTTTATGATGTAATGGTCATATGATCTGTATTCACATGCACCATGCAGTTTGCATTAAGTCCTTATGTGTCTGTGATTGTACGGGCACACACACACACGCACACAGACATGCACACATACACAGACACAGGCACACACACAGAAACACACACACACACACACACACACCACGCCACACACACAGACACATACACCCACACCACGCCACAGACACAGTCACACACACACACACACACACACACACACACACACACACACACACACACACACACACACACACACACACACAGTGATGTAACCCCCTTTCCACATTTCTCTCCTCCATCAATCTCCCCCTTCCTAATCAGACAGGTAGCCTGCAGGCCAATTCACTCTGCCACTTTTCAGCAAGAAGCATACACACCACCAAATTAAAAAAAAAAAGAAAAGGTAAAGGTGTCCCAAAACCTATGTGGTTGTACGGAAGCATGGTGTCAGAGACCTCAGCTTCTCTAGGGGCCAGCATAGAGCTGAGGGCAGCTCCCATCTCCTCTCCCTCACTGCTTTACCTTCCCTAACACTAAAGAGGGCAGGTACCCATTTACAGCTGGGTGATCTGGGGGAATGTACTGAAGTCAAGGCACGCATATGATCACCCATCCACTTGGTAACCACGCTCGATGCTGCTAAACTATAGCTTGGGGAAGCGAGTGCTCTGACCTCTGAGCTATCCCGTGCCCATACCACCAAATAAAAAATTATGCAAAATACAGCCCCTCGCCCCCTCCCCCCAAAAAAAACAAACAGAACCTCCCCCCCCACACACACACATACAACACACACACACACACACACACACACCACAACAAACAAACACACACACACACACACACACACACACACACCAACCACAACACACACACACACACACCAACCACAACACACACACACACACACACAAAAACCCAAATCCCAAACTAACAAACAAAACCCACAAACCCTAACCTCCCACCCCCTTAAACACACAATACCCCCTTTCCAAACTACTATCAAATCTGGTCAAAAACGCTGATCAAAATGACACAGTCAACTGTCCACAATTTTCCCATCCCTCTTCTCTTTCCCTCTCCACCCATCTGCCTCTGTATCCAGAGACCTGCTGTCAGAAACAGCTGACCAAAAAAAAAAAAAAAGAAAGAAAGAAAGAAAAAAGGTTTTTCATGAATTTGTATGGCAGGAAATTCTAAACAGCCTCCAACTAGCAAATTGGCCATATGTTGCTGAAAAGTCGACAGAAAAATGTCTACATTCTAGCGTCATGTGAGCCTGCAGCATATGACCACTTTAATGACATAAAAACAACTTACTTCACAACACACACACACACACACACTACACACACACACACACACACACACACACACACACACACACACACACACACACACACACACTGCTTACACAAGCTGAAGGCAGGGTGAAAAAAAAACCCAGTAATAACTAGTATAAGTTTCATCTGTTAATTTTACCTTCAAGAATTTTTTTTTTTTTTTTAACTTGAAATGACTTCACACACACACACACACACACACACACACACACACACACACACACACACACACACACATATATATATATATATATATATATATATATATATATATATATATATATATATATATATATACACGGATGACAAAATTTACAAAACCGCATACACACAGGGACTGGATCAAAAAAAGCACATGAGTGCTTATTTCATTACCCTTGAAATTTTTTTTTTAACTCTTTCTCTCTCTCTCTCTCTCTGTCTGTCTTTCTCATCCATGCACCATTCTATCATGCAGTCTGGAGCCCAGATTCCCTTCCATTCACCCAGTCACCACCCCCCCCCTTCTCCCAATGGGCCCCACCCCCCCTCCTCACCCGTCTGCCACACATTCCTAATGTCCCTGATGACTCACATCACAGACAGAGATTCAGTTTGAGTCCTGACTGCCCCCATTTTTGCACCAGCTGCTTATTCTAAAGGCAATGAACATCCTTTCTTTGTAGCATTTTTCATGAAAATAGATTGGGGTGGGGGTGAGGGGGTGGGCTGTTAAAACACACACACACACACACGCATGCACACATGCACATGCGTGCGCACACATGTACGCACGCACATGCACACACACACACACACAAACACACACAGAGCCGCTTTTTGGAAGAGTAGGCCATAGTGTACCGGTGGAAACGGATGACAAAATTGACAAAACTGCATACACATGGGGATTGGATGTAAATAAAAAAAAAAAAGCACATGAGTGTGTATTCCATTATCCTCAAAAAAAGATTATAAAATAAAAAATAAACACACACACACACACACACACACACACACACACACACACACACACACACACACACACACACACAATTTCACTCCTACGGTCAGTTTCTTGACTTTCTGACATTCTCTCTTTTTTTGTTGTTTTGTTTTAAAACATTCACTTAATGAGTCATTCAGGACACACTTGCTGATTATAGATACATTTATTTAACTCATCCACAAAATAACACACATATATAGTCAGAATGAAAATGCTGCATTGGCAAAAACACCCTGTTCATGCTGAACCTAACCCCTGCCTTACTACATGTCTACCCCAGGCTCTCAGTCTGAAAATGTCCACTCTCTGACTTCAGCTTACATGTCTCTCTAACTTTTTCTCTGCTATTAAAAACAAGAATGCCTGGAGACTAAAAACAAAAAAAGAAAAAAAACCCTGTTTAAAACCTGATCAAAGCAGAAAAAAAATCATTAAAAAAAAATAACAAAGAAGTCACAGAACACCAAAAGTCTCCCACTTCATGAGCAAACACAAGCACAGTACACGGTCCGCGTCAATCACCAATTAAACTTCAAACTGATCACGGCAAATTAGAAAAGTTGACAAGTGTCTCCAAAACACCGCCTAAGGGCAGGTAAGAAAGCAAGCAAGCCCTGGTGATCCATCACGATTTTCAGTTTATCTCCCCTCCCCCCTCCCCACCACCACCACCAACCACCAAACTCTCCTCCTCTTTCCTTTAACTAAGCCTGGCCAACTTGTTCCCTAGCTATGCATCACAGGTTGCGACTGACAGTTTTCTCTGCATCCCAAAGTTTTCCAATGCTTGTTACTGCTGCTGTGTCAAACCCACAGCTGAAGTTCAAAGGTTGTCCAGTGGTTTGACCCCACACCACCCGCACTTACTGCCTGGAGTGGAGACCCTGTGTGAAAACCCCTCCTCCTTCTGCAGCCTTCTAAAGTTCTTCCTGCCTGTACAGCTGGTCTTCTCTCATCTTGTCCCCACTCCCAAACCTATCCTTTCTCATTTGCTATGATCCCCAGGTGACAAGCAACATGTGGGAAGGAGGGAAGACAAGGGAGAGGGAGAAAGAACAACCCCCCCCCCCCACCCCCCCAAACCTTTCATAGATGAAGAAGAGAGAGAAAAGAAAACCAATTTGTGAAGGTTTGTCAGAGCGGAGTGAAATGTGTTGTTGCTGGTATTGGTGTCATAAGAAAGGGAGGGAAAGGTGTGAATCATGTTGAAAATGATCACCCCTCACCCCCCCCCCCCCTCCCAGTGTAAGAAGGCATGACTTTGTACTAAACCCTTTCTTCAAATTTGCTAGCCAACTCTTTCCTCATAATCAACTGTAAATAAGCTGAGATCAGTCAGCAAAGGTTCCCCATAACCTATGTAGTTGTAAGGGAGCGAGGCATCAGAGACCTCAGCTTCTCTAGGGGCCAGCATGTTGAGGGCGGCACCCATCTCCTCTCCCTTGCTGCTTTACCTTCTCCGACCCGAAAGAGGGCAGGTACCCATTTACAGCTGGGTGAACTGGGGGACTGTACTGAAACCAAGGCACGCAAATGGTCACCCATCCACATGGTAACCACGCTCAATGCTGCTTAACCTTGGCTGGGGTAAAGCGAGTGCTCTGACCACAGAGCTCTCCCATACTTTACACTGAATTATTTTGCAAACCAGCAGTGCTGCTGACTCTTGCTTTTTACAAATGTCACATCAAAAGACAAAGAGAAACAAAGAACATACTGTTGCTCCTACCTGTAAAATAGCAAACAAACAAAACAGACATGCAGGGAGGGAGGGGGAAGATGGGTGAGGGGAGAGACAGACAGACAGAAATATGCACAGGCTGAAAGAGAAAGAAACGAAGAAGCCACAAACAATCCCAGACATGTTTTTTTAGAATTAGATGAGAGCAGTCATGCTTTTGTTTTGTTTTAGTTGGGTTTTTTTTTTTTTTTAGGTTGCTTTCTTTTGTTCGTGGGAGGGGGAGGTAAGTTTTGGTTTTATCACCTTTTTATTCTGTTCTTTTTCTTTGTTATGTTTTTTAAAATTTTCATCTGCTTGTTTCTTTAACTGTTTTGGAATAACACCCCCCAAAAATTGGAGTTAAGTTCAATCACTTCAGTACTGTGAACTAGACAGCAACAGCACAGCAAAGCTGAAAGGGGAAAACAACAAGAGGGGTCAGATTTCACTGGTTGCCATCTAAAATGTCAGCATTCCTCAATAATTCAGACCAGATGAAACGCCCCCACTGAGGCCTCATGATTGGGGAGAGTCAGTGACAAGCCCAGGGAACATTATACATACATCCTCCCCCCTCCCCTCTTCTACTCCTCCCCACCCATCACTGCCACATCCTCCTACTTTTCATTCAATCCTCTTTCCCAACACTCCTCTCTCTGCCCCCCTCTATCCAGCTCTTCTCAGTTGCTGTACTTCAGAACCTGCTCCACCCCCCTCCCTCCCTCATGCCCTGTCTCCCCACCCTTTTTTTTCTTTGTTGTTGTTGGGTTTATTTTCTGAGCACACTCCAAATGTACAGAGCATTGTGACTAAAAGCCACTGAATCCTGTTACAGCGCCCTCCCTACCAACAAGGTTTTAGTTTTGAGATCCAATGGCACAGTTAATTTTTTTCTTTTAATATGTATAAAACCAACAACAAAACCATCTGCAAAGAATTTTTTTTTAAAGTCCTACAAAGATGAAGGCAAATAACTTTAAGAAAAAAAATCACAAGACTGGTGAAGATAATTAAAGGATTATACTGGTTTAACATGATAATGGTGAAACAAGCAATCACTTGATTTATTTTTTTTAAATTATACCATTTTTAATGAACGAATAAAAGATCCCACATAGCCATGTACAGATGACAGAAGCCTGTCTCATGGGTCATCATAGTAAAGTCTTTTTTTTTTTTTTAACAAGCAGTGCTTATGATGATGATGATGTGCTGTCCACAAGCAAAAATCAGTCCTGCTTATTGAATTACTAGGCCTAATCCAACCCAAGCCATGATTCTCCAACAAGTGCCATCACCTTTGCCTCATGCTGTCAAGATTTGGATATTTTGCCATGGAGCTCAAACACTGCATCAAACTCTTCCTCTTCCTCAAGAACTCCCTATCTCCCCTCCCTGGTAAAACACATACATGTATACATACATCTAGCAGAAAACATTCAAGCCCACTTATTTCCCATGCATGAAAAAGACTCAAGATCCAAAAAACTATACTGGCTCAGCTCAAACCAACACTTTTTGTTCCCTAAACCTGGTCAAACCAGTCATTGTGTAACACCATGCAATCAAACAAAAAACAAACAAAACAACACCACTGTTTATGAATGGTGTGGCGCGCACACACACGTTATGAATCCAAGATCATCCAGGGGGCAAAGACATCCTCATTAACAAAGAGACAAATCAATTACTACCTTTTTGCGAATAGCAGAGTCCATGATGGCGATGCGATAATCCACAGACGGCATGAGGGACACAGAGAGAGACAGAGAGCTGTCTTATGTCAGAATGCAGGCCAACACTGTGCTATGCTGTGGAGTGGGATGCTTCAGCTGCCTACATGGCTGCCTGCCTCCACTCCTGGCTCCAGCCCTGGCCAGCAGCATCCCATTAGCACAGAGCATGACAGCCAGCAGCCGACACCGTACCAACCTTGACGCATGCTGCATCCA
>CM060335.1:49529468-49536968 GCA_030674155.1 Stramonita haemastoma
GCGCATTGCCACAAGTGCAGCGCCACCCATTGTTTTCTTTTTCCTGTCTGCAACTGTATTTGTTTCCTATCAGAGTGGCTTTTTTCTACAGAATTTTGCCAGGGACAACCCTCTTGTTGCCGTGGGTTCTTTTACGTGCACTAAATAATAATGTGTAACACATGCCACATGGGACCTCAGTTTATAGTCTCATCCGAAAGACTACCACCCAGACCACCACTCATTGTCTAATGGATGGGGGAAAAGTTTTGGGCCCAAGTGGGATTCGAACCACCACACACTTCGACATGGACTTTTCACATTCTACGCAGGCATGTCACCACCTTGACCACCAATCCACCAGGACTATAACAAAAAATCCAATAAAAATTTGTTTACAAGTATTTCCTTGTTTGATCATATCAAAGTTGCCATTGTTGTTTTTCCTGTTTGATTCAAAAATTTTCCTTTCCAATATTACTATTAGTAGTAAATGCCAATCTACTGATTGTGAAGAAGCTCATCACCATAATCTGATAATGTTATTCAGAATAGCACAAAACTTTTTTTTAAAGGTTTGAAACTTTTAGATTGCCTACAAAGAGATAAAATGTATACTATTTATTGACTAATTGACTTTCAAGCCCCAAACTCTCAAACAGGCATATAATATATCTATAAGTATATATATGTTATATAATCTAAAAAATGCCATTTTCAGATTTAGGAGGTGCTAAATCTACCAGAAAAAAGAAGTCTTTAGTTCTTTCCACAGGGTGTGTGTGTGTGTGTGTGTGTGTGTGTGTGTGTGTGTGTGTGTGTGTGTGTGTGTGTGTGTGTGTGTCACTCTGTGTGTCACTCTGTGTGTGTGTGTGTGTGTGTGTGTGTGTGTGTGTGTGTGTGTGTGTGTGTGTGTGTGTGTGTGTGTGTGCGTGTGAGTGTGTGTGTGTGAGAGAGAGAGAGAGACACTCAGACAGAGACAGAGACAGAGTGTGTGTGTGTGTGACTTTTGTGTGTGTGTGACTGTGTGTGTGTGTGTGTGTGTGTGTGTGTGTGTGTGTGACTGTGTGTGTGTGTGTGTGTGTGTTTCTGACAAGAGAAATGCTCATTTACTGGTACTCTAAATGAACCTCTAGTCTATGCCTTTATCATGATTAAAAGGATCTCTTTACTTTAGGTTTGTCTTTATTCCTATTGTTCTGCTCCAAAAAAATAAGTTATTTTAAAATGAAAAAGGTAGAACAAACAACTGAAACATTGTCATACTGACTAACTGAGTGTTCAAAACAATACATGTATGCCTTGGTAAAGCAATCTGGAAATTAGAAACACAATATAATTATCATAGGCCTTATATAATGTTAAAACCTATATTAAATAAAATTAAAAATTATACACTAATAATAGGCCCTGATTTTTCACAGAGGTATTTGATATTTTTCAAGAGTCCTCTATAGTTTCTAAACCATCTAAACAAAAACAAACAAACAAAAAACATATCGGACTGAAATTATGTTTGTCTGATTGTGGCAGTGCCGTGGGTGCACGATCTGTACACAGTGCACCGAAGGCCTACAGATCAGTCGATCTCTGGTTTGTTGGTTATTTCTTTAGCAACGGTCGAGAGAAGACGATTCTCGCACTCCACAGGTACAAAAATTACACAGAATTAGATAATCATCGTAAAGAAACAGACTGCAACACAGGTCAGCAACACAATCTGGAATTTATTCTTGTGGAAAAGGCTGAATAATAAACGCCTGTCTTCCTTCAAACTCTTTATCTCTGCTGATACGATTGTGCACCGATCTAGCAGTAGAAGTCTAGCACAAAACTAGCAGACACTCTGAGAAGAAACGGCATGAGACTGTCTTACCTGAATCGCGTTTTCTCGAACAGCTTTGCTGACAGCTTGGCGAATGTTTGCCGCTTCCCCCTTCTTATGAAGAGCATCGGCAAATGTTCTTCGTGGTGGAGGCTTTCTAGATGGATCCATTTTACGACGATTTCACTACAAACATTTCAATCGTTTACGGAAGTAGGGCAGGGTCAGCCATTTTCGGTTAAATGGTACAGAACTCCCTCAGTTTCAGTCAATCAAGACAAAATTACCTCCCTGTTATTTGACCACGCCCATCACTGGAACTTGACCTTGTCGTCTGCTAAACAATGAGGGCAAAAGTACTACCACCAATTTACGCGCTAGGACCACATTGCACCAATGAATGGGGTCAAGATGACTCATACCAGTAAATGCTTAAATGTTTACTCCCATGAAATATATTCTATTACGTTCCTGTAACGCCGATTCCGGAAAAGGAAAGCACATAGAAAAATTGCGACGGAAGGCAGAACTTGACGAGATAGTCAAATGGTGGTTCTGACTCCATTTCTCCACACCAAGTCTGTCAATCTAATGAGATTGTATACTGGGATGTGTTATGTGTAAAGAAACACTTTAACAGTAGTAAAGCTATCATTTTGTCGCAGCAGCAGCAATTGTGTTACACACTAGGAGGCCATTTAGCAGCAACAGTGCTGAGTTGTAGTAGAAGGTCTACCTACGGTAATAATAGGTTGCTTACTTTAAATTAATACTTATATCGCCGTTTGCCACTTCTATCACTTTCTCTGTTAAAATAAACCTCAATGAGCATGGCGCATGTAGTTGTAGACTTATTTTAAAAGACAATACCCTTTGAAGAAGGAAAGAAGGAAGTGTCTGCATGAAAAGTGGTAGGCCTACACTACTACTAACAATTCTGCACATCTTGGCGACACAGTTTATCAGAGGTCGGCATGTGTGTGTGTGTGTGTGTGTGTGTGTGCGCGCGCGCGCGCGCGTGCGCGCCTGCGTGCGTGCGTGCGTGCGTGCGTGTGTGTGTGCACCATGTTGCATCTAAGATTGTGTATCTGTCTATGTGTGGCTTACAAAACAGCAGCAGACCTTTAGAAGACTGATTTGATCATGTAGAATCGTATGATTATGTCTGCTGGGTTGCCAGTTGTTAAGAGAACCCACAATTATTCAGTGTCACGTTCAGACCATGCAATAAGTCCAAGTGGAAGATGGGCAAACCCATGTCTTTAGTACTGATTGGATAGCAGTCCTGTCATCCTTAACCCCAACATATTGGATATGCCCCTTCTATTCAAAACACTTTCTGCCTCTGGCCCGTCACATTTCACTGCCTGCATCTTTCTTTTTTTTTCCATTTCATTTTCTCTTGTATTTCGAGAAGAATGGAATAATCATTCCTGTGGGTTGTTTGTTTTTTTACACCCAGTCCCCGTTTGCATCCTTTCCCACCAGCACACAATGGCCTACTCTTTCTTAAAGTAGAGGGGGTTTTAACAAGATGTTCTGCCAGCGTTCGCGCACGGGGCCTCGGTTTATAGTCTCATCTCAAGGACTTTTGGGGAGAGTGGAGTCAGCACTGACGTTAACTCCAGAGGAAAAATCCTCTTGAACGAGATTCGAACCCGGGTCAGCAGATCACGAGCGCAATACGCATCACTCTAACCACTAGGCTATCCCGCTGTCTGCCCAGTGTCAACCAAAACAGCCTCTTTTTATTATTAATTATAGTACCAATCAAGATGTATGTATGTATGTATGTATGTATGTATGTATGTATGTATGTATGTATGTATGTATGTATGTATGTATGTATGTATGTATGTATGTATGTATGTATGTATGTGTGTGTGTGTGTGTGTATGTATGTATGTATGTATGTATGTATGTATGTATGTATGTATGTATGTATGTATGTATGTATGTATGTATGTATGTATGTATGTATGTATGTATGTATCCCTTAGTCTGGCGACTGTGGGGGCCCCCCTGAAGACGTGACAACCAGTTCCCTCCATTCCTCTCTCTGTTCTGCCTTTCTCAAAATTTGGTGGAGTTTTAGGCCTGTCTATTGGCTGGTGTTGTCCTCCCATCTCATCCTTGGTCTGCCTCTTTTTCTTCCTCCTTGGACAGTGCCTTGCAGTATTGTTTTTGCAGGTCCTTTCGATTTTGTGACATGCCCGTACCAATCAAGATATACCTCTGAAAGTGTTGACCAGAACCTCTCAATGTGGTCCCTTAGTTCTACCTGCAGGTCCCTATCATCCCTGCAACTTCTTCCTACTGACTTTAGAGAAGACTAACCTACACATAAGTGACGCTCCACGACGAAATGAGTCGCTTAGCATCTGACCCACTTTTCCGCTAGGAGCCATTAAAGACTGGTGGGGTCAAGTTGTCGATTTTGAGATTTTGATTGATTATAAAACTATAGCCACTATTCTATATCACGGCATAGTTTTGTCTCCTTTTGCTTTTAAACCTGTTTTACAAATGCCCAAGCCCTCATTCTGACCACCTATTACGATGCTAAACTTGTCGATTTCTCATTTTGTCATACGCTGCAGTGTATCAGTTGAATTTGTAATAACTTTTCACAGAATGGTTCGATTTTCAATATGTTTTGTGTATTGAATAGACTTTTTATTGCAAATTTATAACATGTCAGTAACTAAAAATTGACCTCTTGTGCAATGCGACTCATTATGTGGTGGAGTGTTTTTAATTTAAGACATCTCTTAAGACAGCCCCATCATACTGGTACCTCCTCAGACAAAAAAAAAATTGAAAGAATGTTTTCTTTCTCATTGCACCCTTGCTCTTTAGAGACACTAAGCCACCTTCTCACAGTTCCTAAACGGATGACAATATTTACAAAACTGCATGCACACGGAGACTAGATGTAAGATAGAAAGCACCTGAGTGCTTATTTCATTATCCTCGAACAAAATTAATAGATAAATAAATAAATCGGAAATCTCCGCTGGGACGTAATTTCATGTGTGTGTTTGAGAACAGATGACAAGATTTACAAAACTGCATACACTAGGGGACTGGATGTAAAAAGCATCATTATGAGTGCTCATTCCATTATCCTCGATATAAAAAAAGGATAAATAAATCAAATAAAAAATAAAATAAATACAATCACATCAATAAGAATCATGTACTGTACTGATGTAACAGTTTAGTCTGAGAAGACTGATATTATGGCCTAGAGGTGATGAATGTTCATGTCAGGTAATGGCCCTTTGGTTTGGAGGGAGATGGACCAGTGTCATTTGCATTCCATGACATTGTCCTTTAAAACTTTGGGGGGGGGGGGGATATTCTTTTATCCTTTTGTGTTTGCATTGATAGTGTTTTGTAACAATATCCTGCTTTCTTTCAACGATATTTCCCCCCTTGTTTTTGCAGTTAGTGGTGACGTTTCTGCTGTTAACAATATTTTGGCTTTCTTGGTTGGAAGAAGAAAACGGGATGAAAGAGCTGCCTCTGTGTGTGTGTGTGTTTTTTTTTTTTAATTGTTTTCTTTTATTCTTTCATATCGAGGATAATCGGATAAGCACTCTTGTGCTGCTTTTTTTTTTTTACATCCAGTTCCCGTGTGTATGCAGTTTTGTAAATGTCATCTGTTCCCACCGGCACACGATGGCCTACTCTTACGAAAAGCGGAACAGGATTAAACGTGTGTGCAAGATGCTCTGCATGCGTTTACACACGGGGCCTCGGTTTATAATTTCATCCGAAGGCCTTTGGGGGAGAGTGGAGTCAGCACTGATGTTAACTCTGTGTGTGTGTGTGTGTGTGTGTGTGTGTGTGTGTGTGTGTGTGTGTGTGTGTGTGTGTGCGTGCGTGCGTGCGTGTATGTGTGTTTGTGTGTGTGTTTGACTCTCTCTGTCTCTCTGTCTCTGTCTCTGTCTCTCTCTCTCTGCATCACTCAAAACAGCCTCTGTCTGCCAGGTGCCAATCAAGATATACGTCTGAAAGTATCGACCAGAGCATATTTATTTCGTCCATTAGTATGATTCATGACACGTTCTCAACATGCGCGCGCGCACACACACACACACACACACACACACACACACACACACACACACACACACACACACACACCACACACACACACACACACACACACACACACACACACACACACACACACACACACACACTCGACCATAGAGGCACCAAGGATATTTAAACCCGATATCCAATCCTCTCCATACAAAACTACTGGACTAGAACAAAATAAGAACTATTGCCAAAGTAAATTAAGTCTCGTGTGCTCTAGATCTATATCTCCGAGACAAAAACAAATGGATAACAAACAAAATAACAACAGCCCAAAATAATCAATGCCCAAAACTCGAGGGAGTCATCAACATGCAACTCCAAAGATCAACCTATGACTTACACCAGCATATGAAAAAAAAGGAGAAGAAAAATCCCATTGAAGTAAAAGAGGAGGCTTAACTGGTCACACAGGTGCCGCACTGCCTAACACAATCGCAGAGCAGGCACAGAACTGGAATCTGCATGAACAAGAAAAGGGGACGGCAGATCCGAGCAGATAAAAGTGGATTGGTGGTGTCTGTCTAGAAAGCGGAAAAGTCAGGGTCGAAGTGTGCGATAGTTTGAATCCCGTTTGGGCCCAAAACTTTTCCCCAATCCATTAGACCATGAGTGGTGGTCTGGGTGCTAGTCTTTCGGATGAGACAATTCAACCGAGGTCCCGTGTGTTACACATCGTTATTCAGCGCAACAAGAGGGGTGTCCCTGGCAAAACTTTGTAGGAAAAAAGCCACTCTGATAGGGAAACAAATACAGCTGCAGACAGGAAAAAGAAAAAAAATAGGTGGCGCTGCACTTGTGCGAAGGCGCTCTCCTCGGGGAGGGAGAGCAGCCCGAATTTCACACAGAGAAATCTGCTGTGACTTAAAGTGGTTTAAAAAAAAATTCATACATAAAAATGGCGTCTGTAGCCTAGATGGATTTATTTATTTATTTATTTATTTATTTATTTATTTATTATTTATTCTTTTATATTGAGGATAACAAAATTGTAAAGTGAAGACAGCAGGAATGACAGAGGTCCATCTGCAAAGGTCAGACAGGACCCAGTCTGCTGAAGGAGTGGTTGGCGCCGGCATTTCTGTGTTCCTCAAGGAAATCAGGGACGGGATAGCCTAGTGGTCAGAACATTGCGCTCGCAATTTGACGACCCCAGTTCGATTGCCGTTCGAGGGGATTTTTCCTCTGGAGTTAACATCAGTGCTGACTCCACTCTCCCCCAAAGTCTTTTGAATGAGACTGTAAACCAAGGCCCAATGTGCGAATGCACGCAGAACGTCTTGCGCACACGTTAAATCCTGTTCCGCTTTTCGTAAGAGTAGGCCATCATGTGCCAGTGGGAACAGATGACAATATTTACAAAACTACATACACACGGGGACTGGATGAAAAAAGCACATGAGCGTTAATTCCATTATCCTCGATATAAAAAGAATAAAATAAATAAATTCCACATCACAGCTCCTTTTTCCTCGCTAGGTTGATGGCATGTATAACACAAACATATCAAACATGCAAAACTGCCACCCTGGAAAAGACGGGAGCCGCTAGCCTAGGTTCAATTTGCCCACGACCCGTCTCCAGGA
>CM060335.1:49541968-49544468 GCA_030674155.1 Stramonita haemastoma
CTACCTGTTCTCTTGCAGGGCCTCTCGCACCTCTTGCGCACGATCTCGTCCGGCCTGAAGAAGTGTTTGTTGTACTGCTGGGGGCCGGTGGTCTCCGCGTGGAACATGGTGGAGCGGCAGGGCACCCCATTAGCCTGGGCCCTCAGCACGGCGTCCACGTACCAGTGGTTGGGAAACTGGTCGTCGTAGATTCGCTTCACCATGCATGTGCCTGTACTGGCCCACAGCACAGCCCTTAGTGAATTCAGCCTGGGACTAGGCTATACACACCCACTCCAAGAGTCGAGACAAGTCACGGTTTAAGCCTGGGACTATTCACACACTCTCCAAGAGTCAAGACAAGTCACACTTTAGCCTGTGACTATTCACACACTTCAAGAGTCAAGACAAGTCACGCTGTAGCCTGGGAATATACACACACTCGAAATGTAAATACAAGTCACACTTTAGCTTGTGACTATTTACACACTCCATGATTCAAGAAAAGTCACACTTTAGATTGTGACTATTTACACACTCCATGATTCAAGAAAAGTCACACTTTAGCTTGTGACTATACACGCACACTCCAAGAGTCAAGATGTCACACTTTAGCCTGTGACTATTCACATTCGAGGAGTCAAGACAAGTCACTTTAGCCGGTGACTACACGCTCCAAGAGTCAAGACACACACTGTAGCCTGTGACTATTCACACATTCTAAGAGTCAAGACAAGTCACGCTTTAAGCCTGTGACTATACACACACTTCAAGAGTCAAGAAAAGTCATGCTTTAAGCCTGTGACTATACACCCACTCCAAAAGTCAAGACAAGTCATCACACTTTAGCCTGTGACTACATACTCCGAGAATCAGACGACTGTGACTAGACTTGACTTGACCTGGCTTTTGACTTGAATTGACCTTCTATCCCCTCTTGACTCCCTAGGAATGGCTGCAGCACCACACTGAAATTGTAGCCGAGTGGTTACAAGACTGAGCTTGCAATGTGTCGGCGCGTGTTTGAGCCATCACCCAGGCACCTGTACAAAGGGATTTTTCCCTCCTTGGAGATAACATCAATGCCGACTCCACTGCCCCAAAGGTCCTTCTGGGTGAAGTAACTGCTAAACTCTACACAGTGGTCGAGTAAATGATACTACTAATCATTAGGATAAGTTTATTACCGCATAAAAATATCACGCTTGCTACTTTGGCAGTTTGGGAAACAATGTCAAATTCAATTCCAAATACTTTGTTATCTCAAAACAGAGAAATTCAGTTAGGTAAGGAGCAAAGGATTGCACATTTAAAGGATAGCAGAATAAATCACGAACATGACATCAGAGAGATGACAGCTTACCGTACCATTTAAAATCAAAATATTACCGGAAGAGCATCTTCACATTAGATATTTGTAAATTAGCAGGGAAACCATCATTATCAGTGGATAGCTTGTATTCCTATTGTGGTTACTCCAAGAATCACTATCAAGGTTAACATGTCAACAAGTTTCTGCAAAAAACCCAAATCATCCATCACATAGATGACAAAATTGACAAAACTGCATACACACAGGCACTAAAGGCAAAGGTAAAGGTGTCC
Organism: Stramonita haemastoma; assembly: GCA_030674155.1. Lineage (NCBI taxonomy): Eukaryota > Metazoa > Mollusca > Gastropoda > Neogastropoda > Muricidae > Stramonita > Stramonita haemastoma. The sequence goes on from CM060335.1 coordinate 49,543,553, forward strand.
CATAACCTTTGTGGTTGTAGGGGAGCGAGGCATCAGAGACCTCAGCTTCTCTAGGGGCCAGCATATTGAGGGTGGCGACCATCTCCTCTCTGTTGCTGTTTTACCTTCCCTGACCCTAAAGAGGGCAGGTACCCATATACAGCTGGGTAAACTAGGGGTCTGTACTGAAGCCAAGGCGCGCAAACGGTCACCCATTCAATAGGTAACCACGCTCGATGCTGCTTTAACTTTGACTTGGGGAAATCGAGCGCTTTGACCGCTTAGTTATCCCGCCCCCGGAGACCGGATTAAAAAAAAAAAAAGCACATTAGTCATTATTCCATCATCCTGGAAATAAAAGAATTTTTAAAAAAGAAGAAAGAAAGACTCTCTGCGGTTTTTCTGTCTCGCCCTCGTCATTCCCTGTTTCCTATCATGTGTGCAGGTACTGTGATTTTATTCATTTATTTATTCATTTATTTATTTATCTATTCATTCATTCATTTATTCATTTATTTATTAATTTATTTGTTTATTTATTCTTTCATACCAAGGATAAATGGAATAAGCACTTATGTGCTTTTTTTTCATCCAGTTCCCGTGTGTATGCAGTTTTGTAAAACTTGTCATCTGTTCCCACCGGTACACGATGGCCTACTCTTACGAAAAGCGGAACAGGATTTAACGTGTGTGCGCAAGCTAGATGTTGTGCATGTGATGTGATGTGATGTGATGTGATGTGGTGTGATGTGATGTGATGTGATGTGATGTGATGTGATGGGTGTGGAGGCGAACTCAGGGCGCCTGACTCACCTCTGAGAAACGTGTCCCCTGGCTGATCACACCTGTTGCATTCCGACCACTGACCCCACACTGTTATCAGCTTCACGTTGTGATCATCTGTCGCCAACACAGCACAGCACAGCACCGCACAGCA
>CM060335.1:49556968-49569468 GCA_030674155.1 Stramonita haemastoma
ATCTAGGAAGTAAGATAAAAATGTTTATTGTAAGATTATGTCAAAACGATCCTATATTATTTCTCTGTGAGTGAGTGTGTGTGTGTGTGTGTGTGTGTGTGTGTGTGTGTGTGTGTGTGTGTGTGTGTGTGTGTGTGGTGTGGTGTGTGTGCGCGCGTGCGTGCGTGCGTGCGTGCGTGTGTGTGTGTGTGTGAAATAATTGATTCCATTCTTGCTTTTTGATTATCCCCCTTGTCTAAGGGCTGTAATGCTATAGACAATAAAATATTGTCATTGTCATTGTCATTGTCTCTCTCTCTCACACACACACACACACATACACACACACACACACACACACACACACACACACACACACACACACACACACACACACACACAACACACACACACCAACACAACACACACAACACAATTGTCAATTTGCAAGAAGAAAAAATATTCTTGAAACATTTTTTGACAATTAAAAAGCCTACGATCAAGTATGGCATGCCAAATTATTGTATAAACTGAAACGTATAGGACTGTCAGGACACATTTACTGCTATATAAAAAGTTTCTTGAGTGAAAGGAGCATGCAAGTACGGGTAGGGAATACGTATTCAAATTTTAGACCTCTACAGATGGGTCTACCTCAAGGCTCAGTGATAGCACCGATTTTGTTCAATATCTTATTATATGATCTACCTAATCATATTTCTAACACAGTAACCATTGCTCAATATGCAGATGACATCTGTATGTGGATGAATGTAACGATGAAACGAACAACCCCAAAGAGGGCTTTAAATCACATAAGAAAGGTATATCAAACAGAAATTGACAAAGTAAATCAGTATATTTCAGAAAATGGGCTTACAATTTCCCCAGAAAAAACACATATTGTACTTTTTAATAACGGTAGTAATCCCAATGATCTTCCATCATTTAGATTAGAAAATGACATCATTCAATATGAGTAATCTGTGAAATTCCTTGGTGTTATCATTACTTCCAAACTTAGCCGGAATTCACACATAGAATATATAATTAATAAAGCCAGAAAAAGCATTAACCTTTTGAAAATCATCAATAAGCAAAAGTGGGGTCAAGACCCTTTGATACTGAAACACTTAGCAACATCACTTGTTCGTTCTAAGTTAACCTACGGTCAAGAAGTGTTTTTCAGTGCTCCTAACTACCTAAAAAGAAAGCTACAAAGTTTAGATTGCAAGGCATATCGCCTTGCGCTTGGTGTTCCCTTCCATGCATCATCTTTTGGTACATATAAAGAAGTGGATTACTTCCTTTAGAAGAATACAGACGACTAGCATGCGCAAAACATATTGTCAGAAGTTCTTCATGCAGCAAGTTTGTCGCAAAAGAGGTTAAAATGAAATCCGATGTCGATTTTCCCCAAAGAGCAAGAGGCATATTTTCCTTATCTACGATTAGGTCTTATTCGAAAGAATTACTGGACAAAGCAGGAGTCATCCCAGAGAATGTTGATGTCGAGCAAAAACCACACCTTGTCCAAAGTGGGAGCAAAACAGAGCACACTTTGACATTGAGCATACACCTTACAGGAAAGACGATAATCCACATATTGTAATCAGTTCCGTCAGATCGCACATTCAAAACACATACCCAAATCATCTAAAAATCTATACAGATGGATCACTTCTTAGCAATCATCAAGCAGGTGCAGCCTTTGTCGTCCCTGAATTTAAAACTGAAAAATGTTACTACCTTGGAAAAAATCGATCTGTTTACACAGCCGAACTAATGGCAATTTTAATGGTTTAAACTATATAAATGAACTACCTTTTCTTGTCAACCAAATTTTATTTTGTGTCGATTCAAAATCAGCCCCACATTCACTTAGATCTGCTTCAGTAAAACCGCATTGTAATATTGTGACAGAAATTCATCATGTAATACATTGTCTTATTTTAAGAGGAAGAGATGTGAGTTTTTGTTGGGTTCCATCTCATCTGGGCCTTTCTTGCAATGAATGGGCAGATCGCGCTGCCAAAAGGGGTGCAAAACAAGAGAAAGGATCGATAATTTTAATATATCCACTCTCAATTTCTGAGACTTACAATCTATTGGAAAAAGAATCCAAGAATGAAATGAAATCATTAGTTAAAGATTTTGGTAGCATTTCTAAACATCATATTGTAAAGGCTTATAACTTAAAAAACATAATTTCGAATTTTCCACATCATAGTATGGCGAAGCTCAGACAAGTAATCTCGCTACTTTACAGACTAAAGCTAAATGCATTTAAAACAAAATTTGTGACAGGCGTTACGTGCTGTTGTGGTGAAAACATTTCAATTTTTCATTTGATTTTTGAATGTAAAGTTTTAAAAACCTTTCTGCCCAATATTCCCGATTGTTCTTTAGAAAATGTTTTCAGTGATTTTTCATTAATGTTCAGAATTTGTGAATGTTTGCTTCAAAGTCCAGTTGCCCGTTTAGTTTAGTTTGGACTTTAGCTTTTTCTTGTTTAAATAACATTTCAATTTTACCGATGATAATTATTGCCTGTTAAAACACACAAACACAGTCACACACACAGTCACACTCACACACACAGACACACACACACACACACATGCACACAAGCGTGCGCGCGTGCGCTTCCGCGCGCGCGCACACACACACACACACACACAGATATTGTAGCATTTATTTTACTCAAGTTTCCTTATTTCTATTTGTCCTTTTTTATGGTTCAAGCGTTACTGATAATTAGATTTTTCTTTCTTTTTTTTTTAATCCTCCATTCACCTGTCCACACAAACACACCAACAATTTCCCCCCCCCCCACCCCCCAATTATTTGTCTAAAATCACTTTTTAGTGGATAGACTAGACGTTAAAAGGAAGACACACACACAACACAAACACAACACACACCACACACATAACCCCCCACACACACACACACAACCCCCACACCACACACACACACAAACATACCCCCCCCCCACACACACACACACACAACACAACACAACACACACACACACACACACACACACACACACACACACACACACACACACACACACACACACACACACCTGGCACAGCATTGCTGATGACCAAGGTGTGTCCAGTGGTGACGTAGATCCTATTCTCCTCGTCATGGTCATGCATGCTGGGTCTGATTTCAGTTATGCGGAACGTCCTCGCATTACCAAAGTGTCTGGCGAAAAGCAGATGAGAAAAATAAAGGATAAAAATGGTGTTGGTGAAAGCAGATCAAGGATAAAAATGGTGTTGGTGAAAGCAGATGAGAAATGAAGGATAAAAATGGTGTAGGTGAAAGCAGATCAAGGATAAAAATGGTGTAGGTGAAAGCAGATCAAGGATAAAAATGGTGTAGGTGAAAGCAGGTCAAGGATAAAAATGGTGTTGGTGAAAGCAGATCAAGGATGAAAATGGTGTAGGTGAAAGCAGATCAAGGATAAAAATAGTGTAGGTGAAAGCAGATGAGAAATGAAGGGGAAATGGTGTTGGTGAAAGTAGGTCAGAAGCGATGGGGAAAATGGTGTTGGTGAAAGCAAATGAGAAATAAAGGACAAAAGTGGTGTAGGTGAAAGCGGGTCAGAAATAAAAGATAAAAATGGTGTTGGTGAAAGGTCAGAAATAAAGGACAAAAATGGTGTTGGTGAAAGGTCAGAAATAAAGGATGAAAATGGTGTTGGTGGAGGCAAATGAGAAATAAAGGGGAAAATGGTGTTGGTGAAAGCAGATGAGAAAATATAGGGGAAAATGGTGTTGGTGAAAGCAGATGAGAAAATATAGGGGAAAATGGTGTTGGTGAAAGCAGATGAGAAAATATAGGGGAAAATGGTGTTGGTGAAAGCATGAGAAATGAAGGAGAAAATGGTGTTGGTGAAAATAGGTCAGAAGTGATGGGGAAAATGGTGTTGGTGAGAGCAGATGAGAAATAAAGGGGAAAATGGTGTCGGTGAAAGGAGATCAGAAATGATGGGGAAAATGGTGTTGGTGAAAGAAGATGAGAAATTGCTATTACTAGAGCAATGAGGAGAAAGATGGGGGTTTGCAATTCCATTGTCATAAAACAGGGGGGTAAGTTCCAAAGTATGCTACAAAGTACCATTGGCCTTTCTTCGCTGTCTCATCGTCTGTGACCTTCTTTCTCTACACAGGACGTGTGTTTTTCAGTTTTGACAGGGTACGTGAGATTTTGTGTTTGTTGTTGTGATTGATTTTGTGTTTATTTCTTCGTTAGTGTTTATGCTTTTGAAGTCTGCCACTGAGAGTGCAAGTGTACATATGCTTGTGGGCACCAGCAAGCACACACACACACACACACACACACACACACACACACACACACACACACACACACACACACACCTACACTATCTGGAAATAATAACTTGATTTGACTTGATCTCTCTCTCTCTTCTCTCTCTCTCTCTCTCTCTCTCTGAGAGTGTGTGCTTTTTTTTTTATTATTATTTATCATTGTCTTTCTGTCCTTGTTTCTTGTGTTTTGCTTGTTACTGTTGTTGTTGTCTCATGTTTTTGTTATTTGGTTTATTATTGTTGTTGTTTAGTTAGAGGGCTTTTTTTTAATCTTGATGTTATCCCTGATAAGGGCGGGGACTGGATGTAAAAAAAGCACCCGAGTGCTTATTCACTATCCTCGAAATAAAAGATTTTCTTTCAATTTCTCTCTCTCTCTTAATGGCCGGATGAAAAAAAAAGTATCTGAATGTTTATCTGTAACCTTTGAAAAATATAGATCATTCATTCACTCTCTCTCTCTCTGGCCAGATTAAGAAAAAAACCATGTAAATGCTTACCAGTAACCCTTGACAAATAGAGATTATTCTCTCTTTCTCTCTCTCTCTCTCTCTTACTCATTCAAGACAGAGTAGCCTAGTGGTCAGAACATTTGACGACCCGGGTTCGATTCCCGTTCGAGGGGATTTTTCCCCTGGAGTTAAAATCAGTGCTGACTCCACTGTCCCCCAAGTCTTTCGTATGAGACTATAAACTGAGGCCCCGTGTACGAACGCACGCAGAACATCTTGCGCGCACGTTAAATCCTGTTCCACTTTTGGTAAGAGTAGACCATTGTGTGCTGGTGGGAACAGATGACAAGATTTACAAAACTGCAGAAACACGGGGACTAGATGGAAAAAAAGCACATGAGTGCTTATTCCATTATCCTCGATATAAAAGAATAAATAAATAGAATAAAACCTCTCTCTCTCTCTCTCTCTCTCTCTCTCTCTTACTCCTTCACAAGGGGAGGTAAGCTGGGGTTACCTGATGCGGAACCACAGGATAGGGGAGCGAATGCTGGCAAAGTTACGGAACATGGGTTTTCCGTTGGCTGCCTCCATGGCGTCCCAGGATTTGTCCTCCCTGAATTTGTCTCCGTTCTCACTGCCGCCACCAACACAGTACAGCAGCGTATATCACACGCACGCACGCACGCACGCACGCGCGCACGCACGCACGCGCGCTCACACACACACACACACACACACACACACACACACACACACACACACACACACACAGATTGTAGAACTTGTGTTGCTGTCATTGTCTTTGTTTGGCTGATTGTGTTCCTCCGTTCCTCATTGATACCCCCTTTCCCCAGTCCTTTTCAATCGTTTTTATTTTAAAATCTATTTTATTTCATTTTTTTCGTTGTTGTTCTGTTGTTGCTTTAGGTGGTGATGGGTGATTATCATGTTGTTGTAAAATGGTATCATTGTCATTATGGGTGATTTGTCGGTTTGAAGTTTTTGGTTGGTTTGAGTGTTATGGATTAGATATCATTTTGTTTAAGTGGTATTTTTAGGGTACATTATTTTTGTTTTGTTTTGTTTTATTTTTTTTGCTAGATAGATGGCTTGATGAAAAAGAGCAGCAACAAAGTACAGAGGTGTATCACACACACACACACACACACACACACACACACACACACACACACACACACACACACACACTCCACACACACACACAAACACACACACAAAACACACACACACAACACAAACACACACACAAACACACACAATCCAGCACAAATACGCCACATAACAAAACACACAACACAAAACACACCACAAAAAAACCACACACACACGCGCGCGCACACACACTCACACAAACACACGCATGCCCGGTCCTTTTCAATTGGTTTTATTTTAAATTCTATTTTATTTTATTTCATTTTTTTCGTTGTTGGGTTGTTGCTTTAGGTGGTGATGGGTGATTATCATGTTGTTGTAAAATTGTATCATTGTCATTATGGGTGATTTGTGGTTTGAAGTTTTTGGTTGGTTTGAGTGTTATGGATTAGACATCATTTTGTTTAAGTGGTCTTTTTATGGTATGTTATTTTTGTTTTGTTTTAATTTTTTTTGCTAGACAGAAGGCTTGATGAAAAAAAAAGAAAATGTATTGCTTACTCAATGTACCATCTGGAAATAAAATTGACTTGACTTCACACACACGCACGCACGCACGCACGCATTTATTATGGGATGATTAAAAAAACCAAAACTTTTTTTATGTACGGCTTGTAACCCACAGGAATATCTCTATTAGTGAGATAATGCATCTTTGAATTGTGAAATCAGCGTGGTGCACATTTCTTTTACTAGCTACCAACACTCTTTGCAAATATGAAGATCAGAAATACCCCACTGTACGCCTAATGTAAAGAGGTGCATGCTAGCAAGCAACTTAGTTTTTTTTTTGGACTGTACTCATATTCATAAACCTTGGGGATGGCTTTATTTCAGACGTAACAGACACACATGACAAATTTTCTGACCTGTTATTCAAGGCTTTGCTTTCAGTTAGATTACGATGAACATAACAAAAATTATCGCTTTTCTTTCGTTACTTGCAAAATCTTTTCATCTTTATGTGCTACCTATATTCATGCACGATATTATCTAAAATTCAAGTCAGAGACTGAAAAATACATTCCTAAAAAAACCCACACAGATCTAGATCTATAACATATCTCTTGCTGACTATGTTTGATGTCTTGTGATGTCTTTTCATGATAAATGAAAATGTGGTTAATCCTTTTATGCCATTCCCCCAAAAGTCCTTTAGATGAGACTATAAACCGAGGTCTCGAGTGCAAACGAACGCAGAACCTCTTGCGCACATGTTAAAACCCGTTCCGGTTTTTTCGGAGGAGTAGGTCTTTGTGTGCCGGTGAAAACGGATGACAAAATTTTCAAAACTACATACACACGGGGACTGGATGTAAAAAGGCACATGAGTGCTTACTCAATTATCTTCGAAATAAAATAAGAATAAATAAATGAATATGCCCAACTTGAAGATGAGAACATGGACTTACACGCTTGCAAATTTTCCGGGTCAGGCAATTCTCAATGGAAATGTCTGGTTATGTAATAATATTTTTCTTAAATAGACATATGGCTAATTTTTTTTGTCTTATGTACCGAGCCTTGAGACATAATTTGTTTACAGAAAAATGGACAGGCCAGACCAACGAAAGTGGTGACACCGATGCCTACATGTTTCAGTGCCTGCATTCATGTTACTTAAAAAAAACAAAAACAACCGTTTTGTGCATACATGTTTACATGTGTATACATGTTTGTTTAGACAACAAAGTGCTAAAATAAAACTAACACAGTGCTGAAGAGATCATGACGATTCTTTAAAAGCTTGGCATCAAAGATGCATCTGCCGTTGCTGCCTGTTTCTTTACAAGGTGTGATATAATTGACAGCGCTGGGTATGTAGAACAACAGCCTTCTTTGCTGTTACAGCCAAGAACAGGCCTATGAAGCTAGCAGGGTTTTATTGTTCTACATGCAGTGTTGTATCCATATGTCGTCTGCTGTTGCAGGTCATAACGGCGATTCACATCATTTGAAGTTTTCCATCTGTTCCCTCAGCTTTCTATGGACAGACTTGCATCTTTTTTTTTTCTTTTTCTTTTTGGTTGTTGTTGTTGTTGTTCGGCTAGATCTCCAAGGTTATTTAATGTTGAACGTATCTACCTATACCAATGGCAGAGAGACAGACACATGAAATGGATGTTGGTGTAGCAGAAAGACAGACAGACAGACAGATGGGCAGTAGATAGGATGGTTGACAGACAGACGGACAGACAGTCTGATGGGTAGTAGATAGAATGGTTGACAGACGGGTAGACTGATGGACAGAAAGAGCAACGGACTGACAGACACTCAAATCAAATCAAATCAAATTAAATCAATCAAATCAGACAGACTGATGGAAGAGACGAACAGACACGATGACAAACATACTAATTATGGAAAGACAGGCAGAGAGAGAGAGTGACAGACAGAGGGACCAACAGACTGGTAGACAGACCGACAGACAGACAGGCAGACAGACCGACAGACAGGCAGACAGACCGACAAACAGACAGGCAGACAGACCAGAAATGGCAGGTCAGTCTGGCCTCCTCCCCGCTATCCACCACAATGACAAACTGAAGGGGCTTGTTCTGCGCCAGCATGCGGAACTTTTGCAGATTGTCCATACACGTCAGCCGCTTTCCTTTTGTCGTCATCATCATCGTCGTCGTCGTCGTCGTTGTCGTCATCAAATTATCATCACTGCTATTATCAATGTTATCCTCACAACCATTATCATCATCATCGTCGTCATGATCGTCATTACTGCGTGCTACCCACCACCACCGTGCACCCTCCCCCCACCACTTTTATCATCATCATCATCACCATCACAACCACCACCACAACTATCATCCTCCTCATCACCACAACCATCCTCCTCCTCATCATCACCAGAACCATCCTCCTCCTCATCATCCTCACAACCATCCTCCTCCTCCACCACCACCACCACCACCACCACCACCACCACCACCATCATCATCATCATCATCATCATCATCATCATCATCATCATCATCATCACCACAACCATTTCAATTCACCAAAGAGCCGTTCACCAAATTCCTCCAGTTATTTCGGTTGAGTGCCAAAGCTCGGGCCTCTGAAAACTATTTGTTCATGTCCACTGGCACTCTTATCTTCTTTTTTTCTCTCGTTTTTTTTCCTCCCTCCCTCATCCTTCGAATCCTTGGGTTCAATTCCCGTTCGAGGAGATTTTTCTCCTAGAGTTAACATCAGTGCTGACTCCACTACCCCCCCCCCCCCCCCAAAAAAAAAAAAAAAAGGCCTTTGGATGAGACTATAAACTGAGGCACCGTGCGCGAACGCACGCAAAACATCTTGTGCACACTTTAAATCGTGGTCCGCTTTTCGTAAGAGTAGGCCTTCGTGTGCCTGTGGGAACGGATGACAGAATTTACAAAACTGCATACACACAGCGACTGGATGAAAACCCCCCACATGAGTGCTTATTCCATTATCCTTGAAATAAAAGAATGAATGAATGAATGAATGAATGAATGAATGAATGAATGAATGAATCAATCAATCCTTCTCCCCCAGTTCTCTGGTGACTAGTTAAGCCAGTCATCGGTTTGTGTGATACCTGACCCCATCACAGAAGTTAGAATCTAGTCTCAGAACTGTGTAGCCGCCCAACTTTCTAGTGGACCAAGGCACTGTCTGATGGCCTGGCACTGTTGTTTATTAAAGATATGCTTAGGGCAGGGAACGGGATAGCTCAGTGGTCAGAGCGCTTGCTGTGCCCAAGTTAAGGTTAAGCAGCATCGAGTGTGGTTATCAAGTGGATGGGTGACCGTTTCCGCCCCTTGGCTCAAGTACAGTACCCCTGTTCACCCAGCTGTAAATGGGTACTTGCCCTCTTTAGGGTCAGGGAAGGTAGCCTAAAGCAGCGAGGGAGAGGAGATGGGCGCTGCCCTCAATATGCTGGCCCCTAGAGAAGCTGAGGTTTCTGATGCTTCGCTCCCCTATGACCACCTTGGTTATGGGACACCTTTACCTTTATTATTATTATTATTATTTTTATATAGTATTCTGTATCATCAAAAATATCTGCAGACAGCTCATGCACGTCATGTTTTTTTCAGTTTTGGGGGTGCGTGCGAGTGTGTGTGTGTGTGTGTGTGTGTGTGTGTGTGTGTGTGTGTGTGTGTGTGTGTGTGTGTGTGTTTTAATCTGAAAGGATATGGTAAGCAGCGGCACACAGCCATGGTAAAGATGACTGTTCAAACTTTACATAATGTTACAATGTCAAGGAAAAAATCAATCTTATCATCCCCCTCCCCACTCTCTCTCTCTCTCTCTCTCTCTCTCTCTCTCTCTCTTACACACACACACACGCACGCGCGCCCACACACACACACACACACACACACACACACACACACACACACACACACACACACACACACACACACACACACAATGTTTAGTAAAAACATTATCCTAGATTTACCAAAATTTGAAGATAAAGTTCCAAAGTACTTGTTTAATTTGGCAAACTGGGAGTCATTCCGAACACACCTTGACCTATATGATTTGGCAAACGTGGAAAATGATGACGTAAATATTTTCTACAGGCTTTTTACGAAAGCTGTTACGTCAGCTGCTGAGCTCTCTATTCCAAAGCGTAAAAATCAAGGCAGTGGGAAGCATAAAGGCAATATATGGTGGACAAAAGATTGTGAAGAGGCAGTTCATTATAAAAAAGAGAAATACAAAATATGGTTTAAAGATAGAACTGAAGAAAATCTTATCAATAGTAAAAGAGCTAAGCAGCTATGCAAGAAAACAATTGCAAAAGCAAAAAAGACATATTGGACAGAATTTTGCCTAAAGGAAGTATCAGAATCAAAAGATATGCAAAAGGTTTGGAAGAAGATCAATAAAATGAAAAATGGATTTCACTTACCAGCTTATCCAATAAAATTAGAAAACAATAGTTTCCCAAGCACAGCAGAAAAAGCAGAAGCCTTTAATACAATGTTTTCTGAAAGTAGTTTGACTTCAGAATTGTCTCCTGATGTTAGACATAAAAGACAAGAAGAAGCTGAACTAGTAAATATGGCAGAACCTCCAGTAGATAATCTGCATTATCTAAACTCTGAAATTCAATACAATGAATTTGTTGAAGTCCTTGAATCTTTTAGAAGTAACAGGTCAGCAGTTGGTATTGATTGCTTGTCTTATCAAATGTTAATTAATTTGCCCGAGAGTTGGAAAAAAGTACTATTTTCATTTCTCCAAAAATGTTGGATAAATGGCACTCTTCCTAATGTCTGGAAGCAGTCGATTGTAGTCCCAGTTCTTAAAAGCGGCAAATCTCAATCAGTATTAAGCAGCTACAGACCAATTGCCCTCACTTCTCATGTTGGAAAAGTACTTGAAAAAATAGTTCAAAAACGTCTATGGCATTATTGTGAAAAAAACAATATAATTCCTATAAACCAGGCTGGTTTTCGAAGAGGGAGATGTACAACTGATCACCTAGTAAAGTTAACCCATGATATTAAAAAGCAGTTTTCCAAACGAAAGAGTACACTAGCTACTTTTTTTGATGTTAGGAAAGCATACGACAGGGTTTGGCATACGAGGTTATTATACAAATTGAAAAATATCGGCGTTAGAGGCATAATGTTTCAATACTTAAAGGATTTTCTGTCTGAAAGATCAATCTGTACCAAAGTGAATGGTGTATATTCAGACTTTAAATCTGTTGATATGGGAATACCCCAGGGAGCAATTTTGGCACCATTATTATTCTCTATTTTAATTCATGATCTTCCTCAGGCATTGTCAAAAAATACGACTATTGTTCAGTATGCAGATGACATTGCCATGTGGATCAACACTTCTCTTAAAAAGAATACGAAAAGTAGAGTGATAAAATATGTTCAAAAGATTTATCAGGTTGAACTGAATAAACTTAGTAATTACATGAAAGAGAATGGATTGGAGTTATCTGGAGAAAAAACTTGTCTAGTTCTTTTTAACAATGGGAAAAAACCCCAAACACTACCGTTATTAACACTTGGTGGGGTCACACTTCAATACAAACAAGACGCCAGATTCTTGGGAGTTCATTTAACTAGCAAGTTAAACTGGAAAATGCATATTGAAAATTTGATTTTAAAAGCCAGGAAACGATTAAACTTCTTAAAGATTGTGAGTGCTCAGCCGTGGAGTCAGGATACTAAAACACTCATGCATCTTGCTGTTTCATTAATTCGATCTAAACTCATTTCTGGTCAAGAAGTGTATTTTTCTGCTCCAAATTATCTCTTAAAAAAGTTGCAAAGTGTGGATAGCAAAGCAATTAAAATAGCTCTAGGAGTGCCGATTCATGCCAGTACATTAAAAACTTATACAGAAGCTCATTTACTTCCACTTTCTGAGCAAAGAATGTTATCTGTCTCTAAATATGTCATTCGAAGTCTTGCTATTTCAAATTCTGTTCGCGATGAAATATTTATTAATCAAAAGGATTATCCAAAAAGAGCTAGGAATATCTCTTTTTTGCAGCCAATAAGAAATTATACTGAAGACCTTTTGA
>CM060335.1:49574468-49644468 GCA_030674155.1 Stramonita haemastoma
GGAACCGTTATTTTATTTCTTTTCTTCGAGGATTCTCATCTCCTGCACAGAATATACCAAAAGGAAACAATTCTCCTCATTGATATGTAAATTATTAATATCATCATTCCAACAGCCCCACTTGATCTTAAATAATTCATTCAGCAACAGTGTCAACATCAGACTAATTCCATGTAAGAACATTTAAAATGACACGCACAGTGTTAGATATTTATAAACAGATCACTATTCTTACAGTCTATTTTGTATCTGAAACACTCTGACCAATGTAGACTACACGTATTTATTGACCAAAAATCTTCAATTTAAAATTCTGGAGTTGGACTTTGTTGGCAGGTTTTGTCATGAGATCAGCCAAATCTCTGTAGTAGGACAGTATTCTAGAAAAACAAACAAACAAACAAAAACAACAACTCTACCCTTCTGAACTTCTGAACGGATGAAATGATATTTGATATGAATAGGTTTGGATCTTTGCCTGTCCACAGGGTTGTTTGCCAAAGCAACTGTGCCCTGAGTATCCTCAAAGATCAATACAGAGTGAAGTTGACCTTGTCTGTCAGTGTCAATGTCTTCCTTGTCTGTCAGTGTCAATTTCTTTCATCAACTGCCTGAGATACAGGCCCTCTTGCACAGCAGATGCCAGTATTCTGCCTCACAAGAACTCAAAGCCACAGTGGGCTGTTTTCTTGATTTCCAGGAAACCAAGGGTCCAGACTTGGTCAGGCTAAAGCAGCAGCCTGATGTGCTGCGTCTGTCATCAACAGAGGATGCCCAGTCAGCATCACTGCAGCCAACTGGTATCATTCCATCCCTGGACTTGGTGTAGACCAGTTCTTTGTCAACACTACCCTTCAAGTATCTCAGCACCTGCTTTACTGCTACCCAACGAGATTGGGATGGTTTGGACAAATGCTGGGACAGCTTGGAAGCAATCCAGCAAATAATTTAATGGCACTTTGAACGAACCCAACTAGCACAAGGCTATTTCTAGTGTCACTTAGGGGTCAGACAAAAACAGAAGAGCCTATCAAAGCTGCATGACCTACACATACACACGGGGACTGGATGTAAAAAAGCACAAGAGTGCTTATCCCATTATCCTCGATATAAAAGAATACAATAAAACACACACACACACACACACACACACACACACACACACACACACACACACACACACACACACACACTCACTCCTCTCTCTCTCTTTCACACACACACACACACACACACACACACACACACACACACACACACACACACACACACACACACACACACACATCAGACCGTAAAAAAATGGCACTTTGAGCGAACCCAACAAGCACAATGGATTTTTAGTATCACTTACGCGGTCAAACAGAAAGAGAAGAGGCTAGCAAAGCTGCATGACCCACTCTTGCTGAACCGCTACCTATCCCATAAAACCTCAGGTAAGGCCGGACAGGGGTCGGTAAAGGGAAAATTTTTGTTTTAATAGTTTTAAGGGTTTTGTTGTTTTAGATATATCATAAACCACTTGAGAATCAGAAAAAATAGTTTGACTATGTAGTTTGACCTTCGAATTCAAAATGGCCGACAAACATATTTTGAAAGAAGAAAACTTTAAAAAATATTAAACATATTGTAATTTTGTTTTGCACACAAGTTTTTACAATTGCTTTCTTCCATTTTACAGATTTTTTTAAAACATTGTACAGTTTTCTTATTTTTTGTGAATGTTTCTTGTGAAATCCTGGATTTTTGTGAAAAATTTGGCTGGGTAAAATGTTGCAAATTGCTATAACTTCAAAGTTTATTAAGATAAATGCAAATCAATCTGTGAAACTTTAGATTACATTGTTAAAAACAAGCATGCAAGATTTCAATGCTGTACCTTTTGTTTTGAAAAGTGTATGTTCTTTCAAAAAAATGGATTAGGTGGTAAAAAGAGAGAACGGAGAAAATGAGGAAAGAAGACCAAGTATGCATTCACACTCAATGAATGTTGTCATCTTTCTTGTCAAATTATCATGATTTATGTCGTTTTTAAAAAAAGGACATGAAAGAATACATGTTTAGGGTTCCATTTCCACAAAATGTCCAAATCATGAGAAATCACGATTGTTCACGAAATCCTACCCATGTCTGGCCTTAAAAGAAAACAGGACTTTTACCTTGGCCTAGCTGCAAGCCATTTCAACTACCTTGTGCGACAGACGCTATAGTCGAGTGGTTAGGACCGTGCGACTAGAAACCCAGAGGTCTATGAAGTCGTGGTTTCGAATCTCGGCGGCGTCTGGTGAATTAAGGGTGGGGATTTTTACGGTCTCCCAGATCAACTTCTAAGTGCAGACCTGCTAGTGCCTTAATTTCTTTCGTGTATATAGACATGCACAGGATCAAATATACACGTTAAATATCCCGTAGTTCATGTCAGCGTTCGGTGAGTTACAGAAACACGAGCATACTCGGCATACATCTATCTCCAAACTCGAAATGCGGCTACCTTCATAGTAGGCTGAAACGGTCGGATAAGCAAATATCTCACCATTGGTGAACTTCGAAGCTCTAGCTGAGGATCGAAAACACACACACACACACACACACACACGCACGCACGCACGCACGCACGCACGCACGCACGCACGCACGCACGCACGCACGCACGCACGCACGCACGCACACACACACACACACACACACACACACACACACACACAACACACGGATGAGACTTTAAACCGAGGTCCCGTGTGTGAACGCACGCAAAACATCTTGCGCACACGTTAAATCCTGTTCCGCTTTTCGTAAGAGTAGGCCATCGTGTGCCGGTTCGAACAGATGACATTTACAAAACTGCATACACATGGGGACTGGGTGTAAAAAAGCACAAGAGTGTTTGTCCCATAATCCTCGATATAAAAGAATAAATAAATAAATGAATAAAATAAATAAAAAATAAACACACACACACACACACACACACACACACACACACACACACACACACACACACACCACACACACACACACACAACCTAGGTTGTGCAAGTTTGCTTCACTGGTACCTATTTTAGCAGTGCATCTTTTTAAAATTGCTCTAGACAAGCTAGGAGCGGATGACAAAATTATAAAAACCAGCATGCACACAGGTGTTGTGTTTAGACACCATCCCTGATGAAAAATCGGGGGGTTGGAGTCCCAGAGCGGCTCGGGGCTGTAGGCTATCTGGCAACGTTCTGGTGGCTCCTGCAACGGTACTGGAACCATTCGTATCGGTCATTGCCTTTCCAATGGATCATTCCAGTGGCGTGGAGAGGGGGGGTGTCTGCTGCATGGGTAACAGCTTGCCCTCCATACTTACCTACCCAGGCTTTGCGCTCTAAAGACTAGAGCGCAACTCCATAGTCTTCCGAGACTGACGGGTGCCTACTACTACTAGACAAGCTACAAACACCTCTCTTAGCTGTCAGCCATGACGGGACTGCTGAGATTCTTCTGAAGCCTTGAGTTACTTCTTCTTTATCTGTAAAGGTAAAGGTGTCCCATAACCTCGGCGGTCGTAGGGGAGTGAGGCGTCAGAGACCTCAGCTTCTCCAGGGGCCAGCATATTGAGGGCGGCCCCCATCTCCTCTCCCTCGCTGATTTACCTTCACTGACCCTAAAGAGGGCAGGTACCCATTTACAACTGGGTGAACTGGGGGGACTGCACTGAAGCCAAGGCGCGCAAATGGTCACCCATCTAACTGGTAACCACGCTTGATGCTGCTTAACTTGATTTGGAGAAGCGAGCGCTCTGACCACTTAGCTATCCTACTCAGCTATGTCTGTATTGTTTGATAATGCATGCTGTGTAAATGTGATTTTAAAATGCCACTCATAATTTCTCTAGTTGAGACATTAAAGTATTCTTGAGTCTTGAGTTTTGATGCACTATGTGGACTGGTGGTCTAGAGGTACCGTATCTGCCTAGAAAGCGAAAAGACCGGGTTCGAAGCGTGGTGGTTGGATCCCCGTTTGTACCTGTAACTTCCCCCTCCCACTGCCCCCCCCCCCCCCCTCTATTAGACTCTGAGTGGTAGTCTGGATGACAGTCTTTTTCGGATGAGACGATAAACCAAGGTCTAGTGTGCAGCACTCAGCGCACGCAAAAGAACCCATGGCAACAAGAGAGTTGTCTAGGGCAAAATTATTATGTGGAAAAGCCACTCTGACACAAAAAATTAATTAATACACATGCAGACAAGTAAGGAGAGGCTGTTGCCACAAGAGCAGTGCCAATCATTTTTTTCCCCTGTCTGCATGCGTATTTGTTTCTCTTATTTATTATTTTTTTTATTTTATTTTATTCTTTTATACTTTTATATCGAGGGTAATAGAATAAGCACTCGTGTACTTTTTTTTTTACATCCAGTCCCCGTGTGTATGCAGTTTTTGTAAATCGTGTCATCTGTTCCCAACGGCACACGATGGCCTACTCTTACGAAAGAGTGCAAGCGGCACTTGATATGATATTGACATAGATCATCATAAAAAGAATAGCAACATCGTACTGGGCAGCTCAAAAGTATCGCATCATTAGACAAAGTTGGATTGAAAGCTATTTGCTGGCTCTCTGTTCTCTTTGCGGTAATGGTAGTGACCAGTGGTGCTTTCTTTTGGACCTCAGTGAAAATGTTCAATTTTTAAATCGCAGTTTGAATTTCAGTGTGTTTTGGAGATAATGAGAATATTTTAAACCGCTTCATTCTGACCCATAGATAATCCAGTTTGAATTTCAGTGTGTTTTGGAGATAATGAGAATATTTTAAACCCTTTCATTCTGACCCATAGATAATCCAGTTTGAATTTCAGTGTGCTTTGGAAATAATGAGAATATTTTAAACCGCATCATTCTGACCCATACATATCCTAGTTTGAATTTCAGTGTGCTTTGGAGACAGCAAGAACATTTTCAATGGCATCAATCTTATCTCTCGATTTGAATTTCAATGTGCACCAGATATTAATTTTCTGTTTTAATCAGTATTTGCACCTGTAAAATGTTTGTTTAAAAAGAAGAAAGTGTGCATAAAACTTTACGTAAAAGATGCTGCTGTTCCTGTTGCCCTCCATGCTGTAGGTATTATAAACTTTCATACCTAGACAACTCACTCAGCACGTAAGCTTCGGTTGCGGCCATCTCGGCAAGCAAACCATATAATCTGGGTTTGTCTTATTACGGAAATCAGTACAAATCAACGGAACGAAATCGAGGTCGAGCGATTTACAACATCCTCCGTTTTTTACAGAGTTGAATTACAACATCAAACACGAAATGAAAAGTTCATTGAGACCGAAGTGTTCTTCAACATGTGTTTATGAAACCGAAATGTTCAATCAATAAACAAAGTCTTCCTTTCCGTTATGGCAACCTCTCGCCCCAATCGTGTGCAGATAGGGATCCTTGAGGGGGATACTGGGGAAGTTGACCTGGCCCGTGTCTTCCGGGAAGGTGAGGTCTTCGGTCACCGGGGAAGATTGGTCAGGAGGTGAGGCAGCACGCGGTGCCACTGCTGGCGCCAGTGTACGGTGAGGGCGGTTACCATCAGGACATACAGGGCTGTTACCATCAGGACATACAGGGCTGTTACCATCAGGATGTACAGGGCGGTTACCATCAGGACGTACAGGGCGGTTACCATCAGGACGTACAGGGCTGTTACCATCAGGATGTACAGGGCGGTTACCATCAGGACGTACAGGGCTGTTACCATCAGGATGTACAGGGCTGTTACCATCAGGATGTACAGGGCTGTCACTGGCAGGGCGTACAGGGCTGTCACTGGCAGGATGTACAGGGCTGTCACTGGCAGGATGTACAGGGATGTCACTGGCAGGGCGTACAGGGCTGTCACTGGCAGGATGTACAGGGCTGTCACTGGCAGGATGTACAGGGATGTCACTGGCAGGGCGTACAGGGCTGTCACTGGCAGGATGTACAGGGATGTCACTGGCAGGGCGTACAGGGCTGTCACTGGCAGGGTGTACAGGGATGTCACTGGCAGGGTGTACAGGGATGTCACTGGCAGGGTGTACAGGGATGTCACTGGCAGGGCGTACAGGGCTGTCACTGGCAGGGTGTACAGGGATGTCACTGGCAGGGTGTACAGGGATGTCACTGGCAGGGCGTACAGGGCTGTCACTTGCAGGATGTACAGGGCTGTCACTGGCAGGATGTACAGGGCTGTCACTGGCAGGATGTACAGGGCTGTCACTGGCAGGATGTACAGGGCTGTCATTGGCAGGATGTACAGGGCTGTCATTGGCAGGATGTACAGGGCTGTCACTGGCAGGATGTACAGGGCTGTCACTGGCAGGGCGTACAGGGCTGTCATTGGCAGGATGTACAGGGCTGTCATTGGCAGGGCGTACAGGGCTGTCATTGGCAGGATGTACAGGGCTGTCACTGGCAGGGCGTACAGGGCTGTCACTGGCAGGGCGTACAGGGCTGTCACTGGCAGGGCGTACAGGACTGTCACTGGCAGGGCGTACAGGGCTGTCACTGGCAGGGCGTACAGGGCTGTCACTGGCAGGGCGTACAGGGCTGTCACTGGCAGGGCGTACAGGGCTGTCACTGGCAGGGCATACAGGGCTGTCACTGGCAGGGCGTACAGGGCTGTCACTGGCAGGGCGTACAGGGCTGTCACTGGCAGGGTGTACAAAGGATTGCACCATGGAGGTAGGCTGTCTGCTTCCTGGTTGTGGTGCTGGTGCCTGGTCTGCTATCTTCTTCAGGTGCACCCGGTCCCAGCCGTAGATTGCGCCATCCTCAGCCTCAACGTTGTAGGATCGCCCACTGCCGCTGATGACTGTGGCTCTGCTCCACTTCTTCTTGCCATGCGTGTGTGGCTGCATGACAACAGCATCGCCTTCTTCCAGGGGTGGTAGGTCTTTGGTTCGCCTGTCAAAGTTCTTCTTCTGCTTCCTCTGGTTGGAGCGCAGCTTCTGGATGTCTGACTCTAGGCTAAGTTTTGGCTTCAGCAGGGTTTCACATGTGGGCAATAGAGTTCTAGTGCGCCTATTGAAGAAGCGTTGTGCGGGACTAGTGCCAGTGCTCTGACTTGGTGTGTTCCTATATTTTAAGAGTGCTAGGAACTGGTCTGCATCCTTATTCTTCCTAAGTATGGACTTTGCAGTTTTGACAGCAGATTCTGCTTTTCCATTACTCTTACTGTTGTATGGACTGGATGTTCTGTGCTCAAAGTCAAATGTGGTTGCAAATTGTTTGAAGTTTTCAGACATGAACTGGGGACCATTGTCGGATATCAGAACACAGGGTAAGTCATATCCTGCGAAGTGTGCCTTCAGCTTCCGAATCACCGTAGGTGCTTTGGTATTTTCAAGTCTGTCTATCTCCCAGTAGTTTGAGAGGTAGTCTACAGTCACCATATAGTCTTTTCCTTCCAACTCAAACAGATCTACATCTATCTTTTCCCACTGCCGTGAAGGAAGTTCGTGTGGTTGTAGACTTTCAGTTTGGTTCGAGGACTGGTACGACTGACAGATCTCACAGGCGGAGATGTATTGCTTGATGTCTCCTGTCATTCCAGGCCAATACAGGCATTCTCTGGCTCTTTTCAGGCAGGCAACAATTCCTGAGTGTGTGGAGTGGAGCAACTGCTTCATTTCTGACCGCATGCTGAACAGTATTACGACTCTGTCTCGCTTGAGGATCAGGCCATCTTGTGCTGAGAGCTCATCACGGAAACTGTGATATGGGGTGACTTCCATTGGTAGGCTAGATTTCTCATCGGGCCAACCATTCATGATGATAGATTTCAGCTTTTGGAGTGTCTCATCATTGTCTGTAGCATTTTTCAGCTTCTCAAGCCTTTCTTTTCTGATGAGGACGAAGTCGAGCATGTTGATGAGCTCAATGTCTCCTTGCTCGCCCGGTCTATTCAAGTAAGCTCTCGACAAGGTATCAGCCAGCAGCATTTCTTTGCCTTTTTTGTAGCTGATGCTGATGTCGTATCCTTGAAGCTGGAGCATCATTCCTTGAAGTCTCTTTGGGGCGGACGACAGTGGTTTCTGAAGGATTGCTTCCAGTGGCTTGTGGTCACTCTGAACCTTCACTGGTCGGCCAAATGTATACTGGTGGAATTTCTCCACAGAGAAGACAATGGCCAGTAGTTCCTTTTCTATCTGGGCGTACCTTGTCTCAGGATCTGTCAAGGCACGGCTGGCATAGGCGACAGGACGATCATTTTGAAGCAGGACTGCGCCAAGTCCACTCTGACTTGCATCGCACTGGATGGTCAGTTCCTCTTCAGGGTTGTAGAATGCCAGGACTGGGGCTTCTGTGACTAGTTTCTGGATGGTTTTGAAAGCCTTGTCCTGAGTCGGTGTCCAGATCCAAGTAGTGCCTTCATGCGTCAGCTGTCTTATGGGTTCGAGTACTTCTGATATCTTTGGAAGGAACTTACAAAGGTAGTTGACAAATCCGCAGAAGCGCCTAACGTCTTCAACGTTTTGAGGTTTTGGCATTTCCCGGACAGCTTCCAACTTTTCTGGGTCAATCTGAAGGCCGTCTTTGGTGACCAGGTGTCCCAGAAAGGAGATCTGTGTTTTTCTCAGTTCAGCCTTGTCCTTGTTGAGTCTAATGCCTAGGGTGCGGCACTTTTCCAAGAGAGAAGTCAGGTTCTTGTCATGGTCCTCAGTATCTTTGCCATGTACAATCACATCATCTGATACACCAATCACGCCTTCAAGTCCTTCAAGAGCTTGATCAAGACGCTTCTGAAACAGTTCGCTACTGACAGACGTTCCAAATGGTAGTCTTTTCCACCAGTATCGTCCGTAGGGTGTCTGAAATGTGGTTAGCATGCTTGACTCTTCATCCAAATGAACGTGCCAGTACGCACTGCTGAGGTCCAGTTTTGAGAAAACTTTCGAGCCAGCCAGCTTCGGCAAGATGTCGTCCATGACAGGAAGAGGATAGTGTTCTCTTTTCAGGGCCTTATTCAAAGGTCTTGGATCGATGCAGATTTGCAAGTTGCCAGATTTCTTCATTGCAACTACCATGCGGCTGCACCAGCTGGTGGGTTCTTCAACGGGCGTGATGACATCTGCATCTGTAAGTGTCTCCAGCTCAGCTTTCACCTTCTTCTTCATGGCATGTGGAATGCGGCAAGACGGCATAATGACTGGAGTGACGGTCTCATCAATCTTGAAGTGAGCTATGCCTGGGAGG
Source organism: Stramonita haemastoma (assembly GCA_030674155.1). Taxonomy (NCBI): domain Eukaryota; kingdom Metazoa; phylum Mollusca; class Gastropoda; order Neogastropoda; family Muricidae; genus Stramonita; species Stramonita haemastoma. The sequence goes on from CM060335.1 coordinate 49,583,689, forward strand.
CTGCCTTGGTTGTCAGAAAACACATCTGCGTAGCTTGAGAGAATGTCTGTGCTACCTTCTACCTCGGATATGCTTTCAAAGTTCTGATAGTGCATTATAATCAGTCCCATGTCTTCAGATGTCTTCTTGCCCAGGAGTGTAGTGAAATCTTCCCTAACCACAACAAAATCAGCCTTGAAGTGGTGTCCTGTCCTGGGGTTTGTCAGATGAAGTTGAGTCTTGTCTTGGGCTTTAATGGTGGAGCCATTGTAGACGTGCAGCTTGGTTCTGCATTCTTGTAGCTTGCTCCTCTTGATGTGTCGTGACGAGATGACATTGACACTCACCCCGAGTCGACTTGGCATGCAACCTTCTTGCCTTCAATAATCATCTCAGCTTTGGTGATCTTGTCCTTCTTTTCCTGTCCCACAGACAGCAGTTGTCCATCATCAGATTCAGATTCTGATTCTTGGACAGCATGAAGTTTCTTCTTTTGCTGACATGTTACAGCAAAGTGGTTCTTTTTCTTGCAGATTTTGCAGGTTTTTCCCCAAGCGGGACATTTTTCCTTCTTTAGGATGTGTGTTTGACCACAGAATTTACAGCTTGCCTTCTTCTCACTTGAAGATCCTTTTCTGGGTCTAGCTGATATGGCATGAGCTTCAGCAGAGAGTTCGTTTTTGCTCATAGCCCTCAGTTGCTGAGTGGTCGTTTCGGCAGCTCTGCATTTATCAATGCATGTCTGGAGGGTAAGTTTGGCTTCCTGCAGTAAGCGTTCTCTAGTCTACTGGTTTCTGATGCCTAGCATGATTCTATCTCGCAGCAGTGAGTCATGTCATCACTAAAGTTGCAAGTTTTCATCAGTGTGCGAAGAGTAGCTATATAATCCTCAAAAGGCTCATTTGACTTCTGATCTCTCTTATTGAATACAAAACGTTCCTACGTTTCGTTAGTCTTACCAATGAAGTGACTCTCTAAAGCCTCTATGATGTCCTCAAGAGTGTGAGTATCATCCAGCTTCATCCCATTGTATATCAGCAGTCCGTCAGGGCCTAGAGTGTGTAGGAACAAAGCTTTTTTGTAGTCATCAGCTTCCTTGTCTAGCCTGGCTACAATGATGTAATTGTCCCACATCTGTTTGAACAGTTTCCATTCAGCACTACCTTTTTTAACATTGAGAGGAGGTGGAGGACTTACTCTAGCTGTATGTCTAGCTGTATGTGGCTGTTCAGCCATGCTAAATGTGTAGTGTGCAGTATCTTAAGATAAGGTTAAATCTACGAGTGCAAGGCTCACGGGATATGAGGTAATGGATTACTGGTAGAAGAAGAGAAAGAAAAATGACTTACAGTTTCTTCATAAGTCAGAATACAGAGTTTTCACAGAGTGTAGAATAACTATAAATCTACAGTTACTACCACTGCATCTGCCGCTACTTCTTCTGCTACTTACATTGCTGTTACTGCTGCTACCACCGCTGCCACCATGTTATAAACTTTCATACCTAGACAACTCACTCAGCACATAAGCTTCTGTTGCGGCCATCTCGGCAAGCAAACCATATAATCTCGGTTTGTCTTATTACGGAAATCAGTACAAATCAACGAAACGAAATCGAGGTGGAGCGATTTACAACAGGTATGCTGTCAGCTGTATTCACTAGAAAGGGTTCTGGCTTCAGCCTAAAATCCCTCCTGCTTCATTTGCTTCAGGGTGAGGTTTAGGCTTTTTAAAAATTTATTTATTTATTTATTCTTTTATATCGAGGATAATATAATAAGCACTCATGTGCTTTTTTCATGCAGTCCCCGTGTATATGCAGTTGTGTCAATCATGTCATCTGTTCCCACCGGCGCACAATGGCCTACTCTTACGAAAAGCGGAAGAGGATTTAACGTGTGCACAAGATGTTCTGCGTGCGTTTGCACACGGGGCCTCGATTTATAGTCTCATCCGAAAGATTTTTGGGCAGAGTGTAGTCAGCTTTGATGTATACTCAAGGGGAAAAATCCCCTCGAACGGGAATCGAACTCGGGTTGTCAAATTGCAAGCGTAATGTTCTGACCACTAGGATATCCCGTCCCTGTTATGATGTGCCGATGCTGTCAAAAATGCAATGATTGAAATCCATTATTAACTACTACATCCAACATGGGGTGCCGTGTTTGTGATTCCAGACATAATCGTCATGGTTCATCTCACCATTTTGTACGGAAGAATGTACCTGCTGAGAAAAGCAAGGTTTTTATATATATATTTTTTATATCTTGGTAGCAATTCTAACTTGCTGAGCTTAAAGAACAAACTGACAATGACACAGCGAACTTTCAGCTCGTTGCAGAGCTAAGTGTGTGAAACGACCTTCGACATTTGACTGACGCTTGACTTCTGTTTTTCATTGATTGTGCAGTTGTGAATGCCGAGTGTTTATCGTTGGCCACACACCTCTTTTGTTCATATACAGGATTCTTTGCCAGGCAATGTAATATCCATAGCAATATAGCCGACAGATGTAACAACATTTCACACACACACACACACACACACACACACACACACACACACACACACACACACACCGCGCGCGCGCGCGCGCGCGCGCGCGCGCACACGCACACACACACACACACACTAAAAGGGGACCAGGAATCAATGATTTGTAGTGACAAAAAAAGTAAAACATGTGGATATTTATCTAAATTTAACGTACGCAGAATGGTCTATTTCAAGCGCAGTTCTTAGGACAAACATCTACTTTACTGTTATGCGAGTGACTCCTTTTATAGTAGAAAACAGACCGAAAGACCTAGAGAAGACCGGGTTGTGTTGGGGGTAGGTAGGCCTGACACAGGTTCCGAGTGTTTGGTGCATTGACCCAAGTTAGCAAGTTATTTTGGTAAGTATCTTACAGTGTAACCCAGCATTTTAACAGCATGCTGCTAAAATAATTTGGTGTGGCTGAGCAATCGATACTAATTACTTACTGACAATGTATTTAAAAGTCCATGATTGTTAGTCATATCTGTGTTGGAAAAAGTCGACAAATATTTTAGGCTTAAGTGTTAATGCTGATCGTTTTTCAAGAGATTTTGTGAAGCTTTTAATTTTTTTTTTAATTTTCAAATAATGTACACAGACCAATATAATGTAAGCATCAATCCGCAAATGATTCATATCAAAGTTAATAAAGAAATAAAAAAGGATAATATTACAAACTGACACACAGCCAGCTAGAATATGTTTTAGATAATGTATGAACTCAAATGATCATAATTATATACATATACACACAAGCACATACATGCATACAAACATACATACCCAAGCATATAAGGATATAAAGCCATACATGTGCTTATACATACATGACCTCCGAATACACAACCGATAGAACATTGTTTAAAAAGAGCAAAAACCATAAAAATGAACACAACAACAACATAAACACACACCACCGCCATCAAATTGCTCAGCTGAGTAAACGGATGTGTGTTATCTGTCAGACTGAGTCACCCAGCAGTGATAAAGTTTGCGCTAATCTTTGATTTATTTTTTTTACATCGAGGATAATGGAATAAGCACTCTTGTACTTTTTTTTACTTCCAGTCCCCGTGTGTATGCAGTTTTGAAAATATCATCTGTTGCCACCGGCACACGATGGCCTACTCTTACGAAAAGCGGAACAGGATTTAACGTATGCGCAAGATGTTCTGCGTGCGTTCGCACACGGGGCCTTGGTTTAAAGTCTCATCCGAAGGACTTTTGGGGAGGGTGGAGTCAGCACTGATGTTAACTCCAGGAGAAAAATCTAACAGAGGTAGATATGTACACCATTGTGCAGTGAAACTGAAAAAAAAAGACATTTCCATAAATGCAACACACTTTCAACCTCACATCTTGATTTTAGTTGTTGCGTAAATATTTCAAACGAAGGCCAATTCTTTTGGCATCTACATTACTATAATTTTATGTGAAACATGGCGAGCTGTAGTATTACATGAAAGATCTTGTCAGACTTAAAGTTGCTACTGCACCCAAGAACATTGAAAACTACACGCATTAGCAGAGTTAGGAAACATACTTTTGTGTTTACATGCTTTTAAGCTTTAAACATTATGATGCACGTACTTATTCAGATTATTGTTTTAGTGCATTGAGGGCAAGACTATTGAGTCACTTTGTAAAAGTACTCCAAGGGTAGATAAAAAGTTATTGCTTGACAGCCCGTAGCGTGTAGTAGGTCCATCAAATGTGACTGACCTTTTTAGTGTTCACATTTGCTTCGTAGTTCCCGATTATGTTTGTAGCTGGGATTGCGATAGGCTGTGTATTGTGATATACTGTTTTATGTTAAATTGAGTTGGGGTTTTGTGTGTTATATTGTGGAGGAGGGTGGGGGGGCATGGCAGTGTAAAGCTTTTAGGGTCGTAGTAGACTGTTTTGTGCATGAAATTAGAACCATCGTCGAGAGCAAATTTCCCACCACAGCTGTGAAACCAACATATTATTATAGTACTCTCCTGTCTAGCTGTGCATTACATGATATCATATTACATAATATTATTATATCATATTATATCATATCATATTGCATCGTGTATTATTTTCTATTCTATCATATTATATTACAATATATTATATCATAGCATATATCATATTGCATTATGTTATTTACATATACTATACTATACTATACTATACTATACTATACTATACTATACTATACTATACTATACTATACTATACTATACTATACTATACTATACTATACTATACTATACTATACTATGTTATATAATGTTAAATTATGTTATATTGTACTGTGCTGTGCTGTGATGTACTATACTATACAATACTATACTATATCATATTTTATCTTATCCTATGCTATCCTATGCTTTTCTATTCTATTCTATTATGCCACATTATATTTTATCATATCACATTAATTTATAGTGTATCATATCATATCATATTGTATTTTAGTATGTCATATTCTATATAATAAAATACCATATATAGTATGATAACGGGAATCGAACCTGGGTCGTCAAATTGCGAGCGCAATGTTCTGACCTCTAGGCTATCCCGTCCCGTATTAATTGTCCACAGCAAGGCAGGGAGGTTGTGACTCCAGCATGACGGCAGTGGAAGTGGCAGACAGGTCAGGGTGCACCCTGAGGCTGTTTGAGGTGGAGGGCAAGCTGTAACCCAGGTTCCCCGTGGACAGCCTCAGACACTACCGCCGTCACTCTCTCCGCCACGATGACGTCATCCTGTGTGCCTACCCTAAGTCAGGTAAGCCTGGTTGTTTTCGGATAAGACCTATAGCAAGTATAATCATGACAAGATTTACAAAACTGCATACACACGGGGACTGGATGTAAAAATAAAAGCACATGAGTGCTCATTCCACTATCCTCGATAGAAAAAAAAAAAAAATAATAAATGTATGAAAAAAGTGATAGAGAAATAAGAAGGCTACTACTGGTAAAAGTCAAGGTGAAAAGGTAAAGGTGTCTCATAACCTGTGTGGTCGTAGGGGAGCGAGGCGTCAAAGATCTCAGCTTCTCTAGGGGCCAGCATATTGAGGGCGGCGCCCATCTCCTCTCCCTCGCTGCTTTACCTTTCGTGACCCTCAAGAGGACAGGTACCCATTTACAGCTGGGTGAACTGGGGGACTGTACTGAAGCCAAGTGGCGGAAACGGTCACTCATCCAATTGGCAACCACTCTCGATGCTGCTTAACCTTAACTTGGGGTAAGCGAGTGCTCTGACCACTGAGCTATTCTACTGGAAAGGCAAGTAAATAATAATGATGATGATGATTCTAGATTTTTCCCTCTGTATATGAATTGGTTTCAAAACCATTTTCATACTTGCTGAAATAATAAACTTAAAGAAACTATCTGGAAACAACGTTTGAGATGTGAAGTTAGTGCACCAAGTTATCAGATAGTAGTGGTATCGATTAAAATTTGCCAACTGTATATGATATGGGGGCGGGATAGCTAAGTGGTCAGAGCGCTCGCTTTCCCCAAGTCAAGTTAAGCAGCGTCGAGCGTGGTTGCCAATTGGATGGGTGACCGCATTGGCTTCAGCGCAGTCCCCCAGTTTCACCCAGCTGTAAATGGGTACCTGCCCTCTTTAGGGTCAGTGAAGGTAAAACAGCGAGGAAGAGGAGATGGGCGCCGCCCTTTATATGCTGGCCCCTAAAGAAGCTGAAGTCTCTGATGCCTCGCTCCCCTACGACCACCTAGGTTATGGGACACCTTTGCCTTTACCTTACCTATAATCTATGGAGATAATTTCAGCCTAAAAAAAATAACAACAATAATTTTTTTAAAAAGAAAGAGGGTAACAGAATAGAAGCTAAGACCACAGACACTTGCCTAGGCCAAAAGCTCTGTCAGTTTTTGATGTGAAAAAAGTACCAAAGCCTCAGGATGTTATGCTTGAAAAATGTTAGGGCCTAAGTTGATACTCTCTCTCTCTCTCTCTCTCTCTCTCTCTTCTCTCTCTCTCTCTCTCTCTCTCTCTCTCTCTCTCTCTCTCTCTCTCTCTCTCTCTCTCTCTCTCTCTCTGTCCCCCCCCTCTCTCTCTCTGTCCCCCCCTCTCTCTCTCTGTCCCCCCCCTCTCTCTCTCTGTGTCCCCCCCTCTCTCTCTCTCTTTCACACACACACACACACACACACACACACACACACACACACACACACACACACACACACACACACACACACACACACACACACACACACACACACACATATATATATATATATATATATATATATATAATATATAATATCTCAACAACCTGCATTCTTCAGGCACGCACTGGCTGTGGGAGGTGACCATGATGCTGCTGCAGGGCAAGGCGCAGACCATCCCCCTCAGGAAATCCCTGCAGATGCTGGAGTTCGTCTCCACGCAGGACATGGAGTCCATCCCTTCCCCGCGCGTGCTCAACACGCACGTGCTGTTCGAGGACCTGCCCCGTGACGCCCTCAGGCTGAGGACCAAGCTGATCCTCGTGGCCAGGAATCCCAAGGACGTGGCTGTGTCCATGTACCACCATCACCTGACGCTGGACATGTATTACCAGTATTCTGGAACCTTCCACGATTGGTTTGACTTGTTCCTGGAGGGCAAAGGTGATGGGGGCTGATGTGATGGGGGACGTTTTTGGAAGCCTGGTGTGTATGGAGCCTCAATATGCTGGCCCCTAGAGAAGCTTAGGTCTCTGACACCTCACTCCCTTATGACCACATAGATGATGGGACACCTTTACCTTTACCTTTTATTTGTGGTATTTGGCATAATTAAAAAAATTCTTCCAAAGGGCAGACTTTGTTACCTCAGAGAAATCTGTACAGGGAGAAACAGAGAGAATCGTCGGTAAAACGTTAATTATTGATCAAGAGAGAATAAAAAAGGCAACACGGAACATATTTCCGTGTAAGAAAAGTGCATTCTGTAAATTGATTTGCCCATGATGTCATACATGGCAAAACGTGGCGTCCATATTGTTCTTTCATGCCCTGAATTACAAGGTATTAGCTTACAAAACAGGTCATACCTTATTCGCAATCTTGCTTATTTGACTTGAAACGGCTCATGACTCCAGAAAACGAACTGACATTGTACTTCTGGGCCGTATTTACACAAAGAAACACTTTTGTAACTTGAGAAGTTCCTTTATTATGTAGTGTCTGTGGTACGGGCACGGGATAGTTCAGTGTTCAGAGCACTTCCTGTCCCCCAGGCAAGGTTAAGCAGCATCCAGTGTAGTTACCAATTGGATGGGTGACCGTTTGCGCCGCTTTAGCTTCAGTACAGTTCCCCCAGTTCACCCAGCTGTCAATAGGTACCTGCCCTCTTTAGGGTCAGGGAAGGTAAAGCAGCGAGGGAGAAGAGATGGGCGCCGCCCTCAATATGCTGGCCCCTAGAGAAGCTGAGGTCTCTTATGCTTTGCTCCCCTATGACCATATAGATTATGGGAACACCTTTACCTTTTATTTGTGGTATGTAGCATAATTAAAAAAAATTCTTCCATAGGACTGTGGGTCTTGAAAGTCAGCGTATCAGTGTGTCTTTCTGTCACTAAGTCATTCACCCACACATCCTTTTTAGTTTGCTTTGTTTCTTAATATGAAAGATTCGTGATTGGCATGATTGATTTACTCTTTGATATGATCAGTTTGCCTCTTCCTGAGGTTTGGGGGAAAAAATCTGTTGTAGGCCTATATGCTTATTCCTTTCTCAAAATTAAAAAAAAAGTCTATTTCAACTTCGATGTATCGACTTTTCCAGTGGATTACGGCTCCTGGTTCGATTATACCGCCAGTTGGGAAAAGGTTATCAACAGTGACGTCACCAACCCCATACACGTCATCATGTTTGAGGACATGAAAGCGGTAAAGGGCTTAGTGTGGAAAGTGGTTTCTCGTCGATGCTTTACGGTAGACACGACCGTTACAGTGCAGTAACTTGGGCGGTAGCTGCTGCTGTTGTTGTTGCTGCTGCTGCTGCTGTTGTTGTTGTTGTTGCTGCTGCTGCTGTTGTTGTTGCTGCTGCCCTATGCTGCTGCTACTACTTTTGCTTCTGTTACTGCAGTCAGGAAGCTTACTACTGTTGCCTTTGCTACTGTTGCTATTGTTGATGCTGCCCCATGCTACTTCTACAGCTGCTGTTGCAGCAGTCACTACTACTACTACTACTACTACTACTACTACTACTACTACTACTACTACTTCTTTTACTATTGCTGCTGCTGCTGTAACTGCTACGGCCACACTGCATGGTCAATTACCTGAACATGACCATCTACTTATTCTCTGTCTGTCTGTCTATCTATCTCTCTCTCTCTCTCTCTCTCTCTCTCTCTCTCTCTCTCTCTCTCTCTCTCTCTCTCTCTCTCTCTCTCTCTCACATTTACACACACACACACACACACACACACACACACACACACACACACACACACACACACACACACACTTTCATCCTAACCTAAAAAATAAAAACCAAAAACCTCGAGCATGTCACATGTAGACACCCCCCTCCCGAACCCCCCTTCTGTTTGATCTTCACATCATGTATCAAAAAATGCGTAGGAAATTCTTCAAAGACTGCATACAGATAATTATATAAGCCTTCTGCAAAGCACTAATTAACATAAATCAATGCCTGACACAGTCTTGAAGTCAAACTGCCAATGTTTTGAATCTGCGCCCAGGATCCCGTAGGAGAGACCACACGATTGGCTGAATTTTTGGGTGTGACCTATGACCCGGAACTGATAGAGGAGGTCACCAAAAAGTGTTCCTTCTCCAACATGGCGAAAGACAAAACACTGTATCAAAATCACTCTCAGCTCATATACAGGAAAGGTTGGTATTTTCCTTTGTTTCCTTTTTTGAAAAAAATTCATTTATTTATTTGTTTGTTTTACCAAAATGTGTTTTTTCACCACCATTGTGAAGTACAAAATACCTAATTTATCTACTTATTTATTCATTTACTTATTTATTTGTTTATTTATTTATTTATTCTTTTATATGGAGGATAATGGAGTAAGTAGTCATGTGCTTTTTTCTATAGATCCAGTCCCCATGTGTATGCAGCTTTATAATCTTGTCATCTGTTCCCACCGGCACACAAGGTCTACTCTTACGAAAAGCGGAACAGGATTTAACGTGTGCGCAAGATGTTCTGCGTGCGTTCGCACACAGGGTCTCAGTTTAGAGTCTCATCCGAAGGACTTTTCGGGAGAGTAGAGTCAGCACTAATGTTAACCCCAGGGGAAAAATCTCCTCCAACGGGAATCGATCCTGGGTCATCAGATTGCGAGTGCAATGTTCTGACCACTAGGCTATCCTGTCCCCAAGTTTACACTGAAATGCTGTACAGGGTAGGTGGGTATTTTTCCATTTCTTACCTACCTTGTTTTTCTTTCTTTATCTAGTGGTTATTCATTTCTTATTTACTTATCGATCTGTTTTGATCCAAAAATGCCCGTTTCCTAATACAGCGAAGGACAAGATACCGTGCCGAGATCATACTGAATTTAGGTACGCAGATGGCGGAATATTTTGAATTAAACAGTATTCGTTTATTCATTTGGTTAATTCTTCACCTTCACCTGTCCCGTAGTCCTGTGGACCGTGGGGGCACAGCTGAAGATTCTGTAACAGAATCTTCAGTTGATTATTTACTTATCATTTAATTATTAATATAAAAGAAATCGACAAAAAGTGATCCCTCTCAAATATGGCAAACGACAATACCCCTAACCAAGGTAATGTTGACATTGTTTTTTTCAGGACATGTGGGTATTTGTGTTTATCAAAGAAATCTAATTTGTCTTTATTCATTGGTGTATGAAATAATCTTCGAATACAGCTGCAAAACACCAGTCACCTACTAAACTTTGGTGTCCCATAACGTAGGCTGTCGTAGGGGAGCGAAGCATCAGACCTCAGCTTCTCTAGGGGCCAGCATATTGAGGGCGGCGCCCATCTCCTCTCCCTCGCTGACCATAAAGAGGGCAGGTACCCATTTTCAGCTGGGTGAACTTTTTTTTTTATATACACTTTCAACACTTTTACTTGGATGAGTCTATAAATTGAGGTCACATGTGAAAACGCACGCAGAACATCTTGCGCATACGTTAAAACTCGTTCAGCTTTTTGGAAGAGTAGGCCATTGTGTGCCAATGGGAATATGTGTCAAAATTGACAAAAACTGCATTCACACAGGGACTTGGTGTACAAAAAGCGCATGAGTGCTTATTCCATTATCCTCGAAATAAAATATAAAATAAAAGATAAACATATGATTTCACTCTAATGTCCCAATACTGAAGTTTTTGTTTTGTTTTAGTGGTTTTCCAAAAAATGCTTGATTACTTTTAAGTAAAAATCATAATGAATAGACTATATATTATATCATTTCAAGTTCTAGATTTTATCGTACCGATGGATTATGACGTGTGTGTGTATATATATATATATATATGTGTGTGTGTGTGTGTGTGTGTGTGCGCGCGCGCGCGCGCGTGCGTGCGTGCGTGCGCGTGCGTGTGTGTTCGTGTAAGTCTGTAAGATTTCATGAGTACTGTCTTTCTATTAACAAAAGGAATAGATAATTATACTGTATTTGATAGTTGCGCTCGCGCGCGGGCTGTGTGTGTGCGCGTGCGTGCGTATGTGCGTGCATGCGCGCGTGCAAGTATATGTGTGTGTGAACTCATGTAGGTGCGCACGCGTGTGTTCAGCAAGAACAAAGGTTGACATTTTAATCTGATTTTTTAAATTAATTTATTTATCTATTTATTTATCTATTTATTTATTTATCTATTTATTCTTTCATATCGAGGATAATGGAATAAGCACTCATGTGCTTTGTTTCTTTACATCCAGTCCCCGTGTATATGCAGTTTTGTAAATCTTGTCATCTCTACTATTCTTACCGGCACACAATGGCCCACTCTTCCGAAAAAGGGGAATACAGGATTTAACGTGTGCGTAAGGTGTTGTGACATAAAAACTCCTGTGTGGACAGGTGAGGTGGGGGACTGGAAAAACACCTTCACCGTGGCACAAAGCGAAGCTGTAGACAACGCCATGAAGAAGCGACTAGAGGACTCCAAACTGACGTTCCGATTCACACTGTAAGGACAGGACTCCAAGCTGAAGTTCCGATTCACACTGTAAGGACAGGACTCCAAACTGAAGTTCCGATTCACACTGTAAGGACAGGACTCCAAACTGACGTTCCGATTCACACTGGAAGGACAGGACTCCTCCTCCTAGCCACACCAACACGAGTTGTTCAAGACCTAGGCTTTGGCATACCACCGCCAAAAAATGGAGACAGCTCATTGGTGTAACGCTTCAACAACAACAACAACAACAACAACAACAACAACAACAACAACAACAACAACAAGAATAAGGAGAAGATGAAGACGGAGGAAAAGGAGGAAGAGGAGGGGGGAGGAGGAGGAGGAGGAGGAGGAGGAGGAGGAGGAGGAGAAGAAGAAGAAGAAGAAGAAGATTTGATTTGATTTGATTTGATTTGATTTGATTTGATTATTCTTTTATATCGAGGATAATGGAATAAGCACTCTTGTGCTTTTTTACACCAGTCCCCGTGTACATGCAGTTTTGTAAATGTCATCTGTTCCCACCGGCACACGATGGCCTACTCTTACGAAAAGCGGAACAGGATTTAACGTGTGCGCAAGATGTTCTGCGTGCGTTCGCACACGGGGCATCGGTTTATGGTCTCATCCGAAGAAGAAGAAGAAGGAGGAGGAAAAGAAGAAGAAGAAGAAGAAGAAGAAGAAGAAGAAGAACTTTCTTTTCATTTGATTTCTTTATCTTGTTATTTTAAATGGAATAGGAGCTGACGGTTACAAGTGCTGAAGATCATGTAATCAAAATTTTCAACGATTATTAATTAAACAGTAGACTTCCTGTGCAGCACTGACGATTTTAAATCCCTGGAATGCTGCAGATTCCTTAAAATTCCACGATATTCCATCAGACATCTTATTTAAAATTCCTGAGAGAATCAGACGTTTTCTGTTTCATATGAGTAATCAATCATGTGGAAGGTATTTCTTTTATTTAATTTTCTAAAGTCTAGTTTTTGTGGTTCTTTCGTATCGGGCTCGAGTGTGGTGCCCCTTTTGTCACGCTAAAGGCGTTGTTGGTGCCAGAAACCCCCGAAGAATTGGCTTTTGTCTCGGTGATTCACCTATGTAGAGCTGCACAGTTTTAATCTGAGCTTTCATTCTTGACGAGGTGACAGCCTCTGATGTGGCCTCTGTGGTGGACGGTGCTATAAACACCATGCCTGAAGTGGACAGGAACTAGGCTAGGTCACAGTGACCCTTTTGTACGTCAGTGGACAAATACAAACCGTATAGGGCCTCCTTGTACCTAACTGGCTGATTACAGCTGTGGAACCCGTTTTGTAGGTAATTGGATGGTTGCACATTTGTGGAGCCCTTGTGTAGATATTTGGAGGAAATCTGTAGAACCCCTATTGATGTAATTGGATAATTACGACTCTGTGGAACCTCTAAAAATTGTAGAACCCAAGGGGTGTTATTGAATAATTGCAACTCTGTGGAACCTCTTTAAATTGTAGAACCCCTATGGATGTAATTAGATAATTACAACCCTGTGGAACCTCTATAAACTGTAGAACCCCTTTAGATATAATTGGATAATTATAACCCTGTGGAACCTCTTATAAACTGTAGAACCCCTACGAATGTAATTGAATAATTACAACCCTGTGGAACCTCAATAAATTGTAGAACCCCTGTGTAGGCAACTGGATGATTGATTACAAAACTGTGGAATCCCTGTGCAGATGATAGGTAGAAATCAGTGGAACTTTTTTTCGTGATTGTTGGACTTTAAAATTTGTAACCCCCCTGCGTTTGTAAATGACTAACAACTCCGTGGAAATCTTCTCTATATGATTGAACTGTGACAACTTTGTGGAATCCTTCAGTACGTGATTAGACAATGACATGGCCATAGATAGCCTTGTGTGTAATCAGCCAATTGCAAAACAGTACTGTGTGTAATCAGCTGATTGCAAAATAGCCCTGTGTGAAATCAGAAGATTGCAAAAATTGCTCTATGTGTAGTCAGATAATTGAAAATTGCCCTATATGTAATCAGACGATTGCAAAACAGCCCTATGTGTAATCAGCTGATTGCAAAATAACCCTGTGTGAAATAAGACAATTGCAAGATAGCACTGTGTGTAATCAGACGATTGCTAATAGCCCTATGTGTAATCAGACGATTGAAAGTTGCCATGTGTGTGATAAGCCTATTGCAAATTGCCTTGTGTGCAATCAACTGATTGCAAATAGCCCTGTATGTAATTAGACGATTGCAAAATAGCCATTTGTGCAATCACACGATTACAAATAGCCTTGAATGTAATCAGACGATTGCAAAATAGCCATGTGTGTAATCAGACGATTGCAAAATAGCCATGTGTGTAATCAGACGATTGTAAAATAGCTATGTGTGTAATCAGACTATTGTAAAACAGCTACGTGTAATCAGACGATTGCAAATCTATAGAGAGTCCTCTATACAGGAGGACAACTGCAAAGCCTCAGCTAGTACTGTATGTCATTGGACTATTAATTCTAGAACCGTAGATCAGAGTGCCCCGTGTGTAACAGGACATCTACAAGTCCATAGAGAGGCCTGTATGTTATTGGACGATCACATGTCCCTAGAGAACCCTATGTAAAAGGGGCATCACATGTCCCTAGAAAGCCCTATGTAAAAGGGGGATCACATGTCCCTAGAAAACCCTATGTAAAAGGGGGATCACATGTCCCTAGAAAACCCTATGTAAAAGGGGGATCACATGTCCTTAGAAAACCCTATGTAAAAGGGGGATCACATGTCCCTAGAAAACCCTATGTAAAAGGGGGGTCACATCCTGTGTGGACAGGCGAGGTGGGGGTCAGGCCAAAAGCATGCTCTCACAATTCAAAATATGGACATCCAGTTCTTTTTCTAGTGCTAGGGGATGAACTGAAGGTCTTCCCAGGTGCTTAACATCACCCGTGGCATACTTGTGCTTCCCATCAAGATGATCTTTCAGTGTGGTGGGAGGAATGCCGCCATCTCTTGCAGCTGCTCAAAGTCCAAGCCTCTTGTCTTTGACGCCTGCCATAGGTAACGCGAGTGATTCCGTTGTGCATACAGCTTTGCAATAATTATATGCTCCATTATTAGCGCTATTCATTACTACGACTTGTAGACCTACCACCTCTGGCACGCACACACCCATGCACACCCACCCGCCCACACACACTGTTTTTGTTTATTGGTTGTTTTTGTTTTCGTTGTTGTTTTTTTTAAAAAAGTTTTATTTTAATTTGTTGTTGTTGTTGAGAGCGAGAGCGAGAGAGAGAGGGAGGGAGAGAGAGAGAGAGAGAGAGAGAGAGAGAGAGAGAGAGAGAGAGAGAGAGAGAGAGAGAGAGAGAGTAAGTATATGTTTATCTGTGAGGATCAAGATTTCAGAATGGATTAATGTTATAGACTTACTAAGAACACATTATCTCTAAAGTACACAAATACTATGATACATACACATATACAAATAACACTTCTTAAAGTACTCAAACAAAAATTTATAAGAATAAAAAAAAGAATAAGGAAAAATAAAATCAAGAGAAAGAGGGAGTCAAAATCCTAACATAAGAGTCCAAAATACCGAACATTGTTCGGAATTTGAACCATTGGGGCGTTCGGTAATTGAAACTTTCAGAACCTTCTTTAAAAATCATCCTGTTCAGACAATCTTCAGGTGGTTGCTTGTAAAAGGACTTCATTGACTTGAAGATAGATCATATTATTTATTTAAACCATACGTTTTCACTAAATGAAGCTCAAATTCATTCTATAACCAACTTTCCGACGTCAAAAATAGCAGTGAGAGGACTGAAATCATCAAACAACACAGCGTTTTCATGGGCCGCTTTTCTCGGCCATTATTTTTCTTACAGGGTGCCAATGGTGGGTACTTCACCATCTTGTGCAATCAAATTTGAGAAATGGGCTGTTTGGTATTAGTCACCTGTTCGGTATTTGGAGACTCCCCCTTATGTTATCTGATGATCCCAACTGTGCTGAGATTTTCATCTTTTCTGCAGGTCACAAATTTAAAAAAGAAAAAAAAAGAAAGAATTGATAACGGGACCACTGACATGTTCATTCCCTCTCACATTATTTTTTCTGTGATTTTTTTTAAATTTCTATGTCAGTATATACAAGGCAAAGAGAACGAGAAGAAAGGCTGCAGACCAGGCAGACAGACCAGCACCACACTTCATCTGTGCCCTCTGCCATAGGGACTGTCTGTCATTCCTGTGTCGGCCTGGCCAGCCACAGCAGACGCTGTACCAGAAGAAACATCTGGAGAGCAACTCCAAAATCTTATGAGACTGCAGGCTGCCAATCGCGGAGCCAAACTGAGTATGACGCCCACCCGGGGTGGCGACCACCATAACGCCCCATCTTACGACCTTTTCCTGTGAACTTTCCACCCGAAGGGTCCCACACAAACTCACCACAGACACAGAAGTGTATGGGGAAACCGAAACTGGGGTCCCCATGAGACCAGAACAAACTGGCCACCGAATCAGAGGCGTTTTTCTTTTATTGTATGATGATTAATGACAATACAGATGATGTAATGATGCTGCTATGGACGTGCATGTGTTTTGAGACTACTTTACTGGGGCGTACTCTACCTTCCTATCATAATATCGAGGGTTGCCTGCCAGAACTGGCTATCATGGTTCGACGCAGTTTCGAGAAAATGGCGTTTGAAAATTTGAAAAAGCCCGCCATATTCTTGGAGGGTGTTCCTGCGAGCACGCACGCGCATTGGTGTGCTACCTATTTTTGTGTTTGCGTTTTCGTGAGTGTGCATGTGAAGGTGGCCCTGCACTTTGCTGTGGTGCATCATAATTAGTATTGTATATCATCTTTATCATTATGTGTACTGGTACATTTTATTGCGTACATTGTGCCAGCTTTCGTTCCGACAAACTGTTAAGATTCAAACCACATTGTTCCATTTCGGGCTGTGGTGTCGGCACAAGTTGGTCGCCACGCAAATCAAAAATGCAAATGAAATGCGTATGCATACAGTACAGCACTCTCTCAGTGCCCTGGGCTCTGTTACTGTGCAAAAGTCGGGGTAGGACGGTTCGGAAATCAGCCCTTCGTCACATTTCCTCGAAATGCCCCTTATTCTTTAGGGGTGTGTAAGGGCGCGCATGAAACGATGGGAAGACAACATCAAAGAGTGGACAGGCCTTGGATGGAACGATCTACTACAGAGGGCGGAGGACCGTGGGGAGTGGAGGAAACTGGTTGCAAAATCTTCAGTTGTGCCCCCACCGTCCATGGGACTACGGGACAGGTGAAGTGAAGGTGAAGGAAGGGCGCGCATGAGTGCGCTCGCTCATGTTTGTGTGTACGTTTTGTTTTGTGTGGCAGTGGCCCTTCACTTTGTTGTGGTGCACCTTTTTTTTTAATTTCATGTAGAGGTAACCTCTCTATCAAGCAGTTGTCTCTATTACCAAAAATTGCACAGTCTGATAGTGGTTAATTGAATTTGATTTGAGTGGCAAAGGGGCTGTCTGGTTTGTAGACAGTAGGCCTACCATTAACCTAAAAACATGCATTATAAAATATTTGTAGGGCCTATGGTTTTATTTTACACAGCAGCAGCATATAAAATTTCAAGTCCAACGCCTTAACCACTCGGCCACGACGACTGATAACAACACATAAGGAAAAGGTTTGATATGAAAATTACTTTTTGGTCTCCCAGTAGGAGGTGTGCAAGGCATACACATGTATACTACCCCTCACTCTAGCCTCACTTTTCTCAAAGTGTGCATATCAATAATCTATTGGCTGGGCTGTTAAGATCTACTATTTGCAACAATAACGCCAAAAATATACGAGGGCAATATCGGGAAAAAATATTCACAGTTTTTTTTTTTTCTCTTTTTTTGTTTTTTGTTTTCGCACGTTACAACACACTTCACCCACACATAGGACACTTTTTAATTGTCTCCCCCTGATAAAGAACACTGTTGCCTTCTTTGCGGTGACTAAAATTCATAAAGGCTCGCTTTATCATGGGAGTTAATTCACGTGCATGCGCACTGCTTCTAAATTCTCTCCCATGGTTGAAGAACACTTTTGCCTTCTTTGGGGTTACTAAAATTCATAATGGCAGGGGAGTTAATTTGACAAACTTACCTGATGACTTCTAGTCTCTTGCCGAAATGTCACCGTTTAAATCGCAGAAAATACTTAGAGATGATGAATACATTCAATAATAATAATAATAATAATAATAATAATAATAATAATAATAATAATAATAATAATAATAATAATAATAAATGGAATTAATATAGGGCTATATCGCAAAAACAAATCAAAGCCCTTGCATTCGACCTATACAATACACAAGCAATCAATGACAATAGTTTTAGAAAATAGCAAATTCGACTGTACACACTCAAGCACGCACGCACACTCAAGCACGCACGCACGTACGCACGCACACACACTCGCTATAAATTCACTATAAAAAATATAAATCATTTATATATATGTACCTGGCTGACAATAAAATTCCCTTCAGTTGCCATTTTCCCCCTTGTTATGGAGAGTCCTTTCATAATTGTGAGATTTTAAGAAGGCAGGCTAACTGCTTTTAATCCCCGTGAAGATAGCGGCATTCCAGCTTCGAAGATGCTGTCAAAACACTATTGTCAAAACATCATTATTTTTACGTGGACTGGTACGTTTTTATTGCGTTCACTGTGCCAGCTTTTGTTCCAACAAACTGACTATATTCAAGCCTGGCTGGCCTCTTCCGGGCTGTGGTGTCGCCACAAGACGGGCGCCACGCATAATTATTTTTAAAAATTCATGTAAAATGTGTATGCATACAGTACAGCACTCTTTTCGTGTCGTGGGCTCTATTACTGTGCAAAAGTCGGCGTAGGACGGGACTGAAACGGGCGCTTGTTGTCACAGCCTTTCAAAAAACGTGCTTTATTCTTTGGGGGGGGGGGGGGGGGGGGGTATGCGTGCGCTTGTGTTTGTGCGTTTTCTTGTGTGTGCATGTGGCGGCAGCCCTGTGCGTAGCTGTGGTGCATCATATTATCGTATGATATCAAGAGAGAAGAGAGAGAGAGAGAGAGAGAGAGAGAGAGAGAGAGAGAGAGAGACAAGGCAAGGCAAGGCAAAATTCTTTTATTCGAGGATAATAGATAAGCACTCATGTGCTTTTTTACATCCAGTCCCCGCCCCTTTCAGGGATAACATCAAGATAAAAAGACAGCCTCAACTAAAACAAGAACAATTATAATGATCCAATTACCAAGAGCAAACCACACCAAACAACAGGTAAGAAATAAGACAGAGATACAATATTAAGGTAATGTTATAAAAAAGGCACTCATTCAGAAACGAAAATAAGAAGTAAGAATCAATGATGATTTTGATTTGAATAATAAACAAGCAAACAAACAAACAAAGAAACAAACAAAAAAAACAAAACAACAACAACAAAAAAACAAACAACAACAACAACAAAACAACACAAAACAAAAACAACAAAAAAAAAAAAAAAAAAAAAAAAAAAGGTGCAATGATTATAGATCAAACATGAGAATATGATGAAGTTAGATGATTGAAAACATCAATCCACCACCATCTATCATCAAAATATGTCCCATAAAACATAAGATTTTGATAAAGGGTGAGAAAGAGCAACAACAACAGGTAAGAAATAAGACAGAGATACAATATTAAGGTAATGTTATAAAAAGGCACTCATTCAGAAACGAAAATATGAAGTAAGAATCAATGAAGAATTTGATTTGAGTACAAAAAAACAAACAAAAACCAATCAAAGCAAAAAAAAATAATAATAATAATTAAAGAGCAAGCATGAGAATATGATGAGGTTAAATGACTGAAAACATCAATCCCGCCATCTATTATCAAAATAAGTCCCATAAAGCACAGTTTTTTAACAAAAAAAACCCTAACTCACACTCACACACACACATACACACATACACACACACAAACACACACACACATACACACACATACACACACACACACACACACACACACACACACACACACACACACACACACACACACACACACACACACACACACACACACACACACACATACCTCACTTAGTCTTATGATTATAGTCATAAGATCATCATAATCTGAGAGAAGTGAGGAGGGAGAGGGCAGATAGTTGGAGAGGGGAGAAGTGTGGTTTGTTATTTTTGATTCATCAAGTAGATTAGAAGGTGAGTTTTTAAGGTTGTTAATGATTGATGCTGTTTAATTGAGTCAGGGAGGGAGTTCCATAGCGTAGGGCCTGAGTATAGTAAGCTAGTTTTGAACAAGTCTATTCTTGGGATTGGGACACTTGGCTTTACCGTATTTCTGGAATGATTCATTGGGAATTTGTCTTTTAAGGATGTGGGGACATTTCCTGTCAGTATCTTAAACATCATGATGCCTTTGTTATATTTTAGTCTTTGGTGTAGGGGAAGGATATTTAACTGTGTATAATCCCCTTCTAGCAAGGTTGTTTTCTTCAGAAGGACCAGTTTGAGACCACGTTTATACAGACTTAGTAATGGTTTCATGGTATTTGCACTGGCAGAGTCCCACAGGGTTGCAGCATAGTCTATTGAGGATTGTATATAAGCTTGAAAAAACAGTTTCCTTGAATGAAAATCGAGAAAGTGTTTTATTTTAATCAACTGGTAGACTTTTTTGGACAAGTATTTGCATAGGTGAGATATGTGGTAGAACCAGCTGAGATTTTCATCAATTGTCACTCCTAGAACTTTGTGGTGAGAGGTCTGTTCGATTGCTTCCTTTTTTATGTGAATTGGAAATAGTTTATGTGGTAAATTTTGTCGCTTTTGTCTGGTAGTGATAAGCATGCATTTTGTTTTTTGGGGATGGATAGTCATGTGGTTCAGTTCAGTCCATTTGACAAGGTCGTCAGTGCTTTTTTGTAATAAAGTTGTGAGATAGTCAATGTCATTATGGCTCGTATGTATGGTTGTGTCATCTGCAAATAGTTCACATTTGGAATTGATATGTAGAGGAAGGTCATTTATGTATAATGAAAAGAGAATAGGGCCCAATATGGATCCCTGTGGTACTCCATAATGAATGGGCTTTAGTTTGGATGTTGATGTAGCTATTGAGACACACTGGTGCCTATTTGTAAGATATGAATCGAGTAGTCCTAGGGTTTTTGTAGAAATGTTATACAGGTTTAGCTTTTTAAGGAGAAGTTTGTGGTCAATTGTATCAAATGCTTTTTTGAAATCAACAAATAATACTCCACAAAATTTATTGTCATTGATGTTTGATAGCCAATTATCTACAAGACTGGTTAGTGCTGTATGACACGAGTGCTTTATTCTAAATCCAGACTGATTAGGATGAAGTAAGTTGTTGATTTCTGCATGATGGACTAAGTGTTTATTCATATGTTTTTCCAGGGGTTTTGAAAGGATCGGTATAATGGAGATGGGCCTATAGTTTGAAGGATCAGAAGTATCGCCAGACTTGTAGATGGGGATTACTTTAGAACATTTGAAGGCATTGGGGAAATAGTTCTTATCAAGGCAGAGGTTATATATATATGTTAGGGTGTCTGTGATAACTGGAGCTGATAATTTTAGTATACTGCTGTCTATTCCATCTAGACCACGCGTTCTTGATTGTTTGAGGTGAGTCAGATAGTTGTAGACCTCTGAGACAGACATGAAAGGTATGTGAAGTTTTGAAGGAATATGCTTTTCTTGGCAGTATTGTTTTAATTCATTAAGATCATTGGACTCTGAGTTATCATTGCTAATTAGGTTGGGAGAAACATTGATGAAGTGGTTGTTAAGCTTTTCAGCGGAGATGTCTTTGATTACATTTGATTTAGGAGTTGATTGATTGTTTGTTATTTGATTTATTGCTCGCCATACAGTCTTTGAATTTTGTTTGGAAGATAGTAGGTCTTGAAAATATTTCTTTTTTTCACGCCGTTTTTGTGAGATTATGGCGTTTCTTAATTTTTTTGACTCATCATAATATTTGTGTTCTTTTAGAAGGTCTCTAAGATAACATGCTTCCTCTAGTTCCTTTGTGAGCCAAGGCGGTTTGGGGTTGTGTTTGATCCTAATGGTTTTAAATGGAGAATGTTTGTTATAGATTTCAGTGAACGTTTTTATCCAAAACTCAATGGTTAAGTCTGGATCAGTAATATTGAAGGTTTCTGAGAGTGTGGAGTTGCATAAGTCTATGAGAAAAAGCTGTTCATTAAACTTTGCAAAGGAACGATAGGTTATAGTTTTATGGCCAGGTTTGGGAATTTTAGTTCCTTTTTTTGACCATGTGGCACAGACTGGATAGTGATCGCTGCAGTTGTAGACAGGGACACAAGTTTCTATGATGTTTTCTGGGTTTGATACATAGATGTGGTCAATTAATGTGTTTGAATTTGATGTGACTCTTGTGGGAGATTTAACTAATTGGTGAAGATTGAGTGAATTCATAACTTGGGTCCATTGATTATGTACTTTTGTTAGGTCTATATTGAAATCGCCCAGTAAGATTATTTCCCGAGATTCAAGTAGGACTTCGTTTATCATGGAGTCAAATTTGTCTATCCAATTTATTCTTTCACTTGGATTCCTGTAACAGAACCCCAACATAACAGGCCGTGTACCTTTCATGGAAACTTCGATCCAGATAGATTCTATTTCATGACGTTCTAGAACGGGCAAACGTTTGAACGTTACAGAATCGCTAATATAGATTAAGATACCTGTTTCTTTTGGCTTTTGTGGATCTTTCCGCAAGATTTTATAACCTGGAATGTGTATGTCAGCATCGGTTAAATGTTCGGTGAGTCTTGACTCAGAAAGCCCTAGTATGTGGAATGGTTTGCCTTGATTTGTGATGAGTGTTGATATATCTTCCATTTTGTTAATTGCATGGTTTATGTTTAGGTGGCAAATTCGTAAGCCATTCTTGGAGGGCCAGGTATTGTGTCTTGGATGCATCTATTACAGGTAGTTTGGTAAGCAGTTATTAATGAGTGCAAAGATTGGTGAAGAGAGATTATTAAAATGGGAGGAATGTTAGCACTTGATTGGGGATGGAATGAATTAAGAAGGAATAAAATCAAAATCAAAATCACTCTACATATGACACACAATGGTATAATCAAGATCAAATCAAATCACACTACATATAACACACAGTGGTATAAAAACTCGATCAAATTAAGTGTAGGCCTACTTCAGAAAAAGAGTCAAGTAGACCTTAAACAGCAACCTGGTGTTCAGGTGATGTGGTTCAGATAATTATAGAAAAGGGACAGGTTTTGAAAAAACAAAATGAAAAACAATAAAAAAAACAACAACATAAAATAAGATAAGGCAGAACAACACAATTAACTCTGGACAATCAAGGCAATACTATGCCAATCAACGTTTATAAGCAATATCAACACAACAAGAGTGAAAATAATATGGAATATATCCTTATGCACAATCAGCACAGTTCCTGAGAAACAAAATGTTGATGCACAATCCAGAGAATTCAGTCAGTCTTGTCAGTATAGAAGTCTGGTCTGGGAAGGACCAGTCACAGTTTGTTACACAATACTATGCCATTCAACATCTATAGGTGATAACAACACAGCAAAGTGAAAATAATAAGAAGCATATCATGATGCATAATCAGCACTGTTTCTGAGTAATAATATGTTGATGCACAATCAGCAGTCCAGAAGATTCAGTCACTGTCTTGTCACAACACAACAGTGAAGTAATAAAAAGCATATGATGATATGATGATGCACAATCAGCACAGTTTCTGAGAAACAAAATGTTGTTGCACAATCAGCAAGATCCAGAATTCACTCACAGTCTTTTGGGTATAGAATTCTGATCTGGAAATGATCAGTCACAGTTTGCTGCACAATAGGAGCACTGGTTGGGTGGACGAACCTTGAGCTAAAAAACAAACTAGCTGGTATATATATAAGTTTCAGTCTGTGGCGAGTTGATAGTTCAAGACCATGGGTTGCAGAGCACAAGTGTCAGTCTTCATAATCTTGTCTCATTACACACACACTTATATATACTTGTACATATCAGACATATGCATATCTATGCACACACACACACACACAATCATGCACTAACTCACATGCCTATACACATATTTTGGAGGAGCATGACTTATCACACCAGAGTTTCTATGGTGTACACTGTGTTGTACTGGCGATAAGGTTCTCTTGTCTTGAGAGCTGGAGCTGGGTAAGGTCTGGTGGTGAGCATTGCTGGGTAGGGTGGGGACAGGAGGTGGGGTGAACGCTGGGTCGACACTGATTGTAGTTGTTGGAGGGTCAGTCTGTTGGCCCAGACATTGTCGTTCTGGGGTTGGGGTTGGGGGGTGGGATGGTGTCCAGTCATCTGTGGTAAATAAGGGTATCTGGGGACACTGGAATGTCGTTGGTACTCTTTATGTAGTAGTGCTGAGGGTTGGGTCTTCTGTTCGTCAGTAGGTCGTGTAGTGGGTGTTGTCAGGAGTGGCTGTCGTTTATGTCTGGGGTCAGCATATTTGAGGCTGTATGCTAACCTGTCTGAACCTTTGGAGCTGGGATGAAATGTGTCAGAATAAAGATCTTTGCGTGGGGCCCCACTGGAGGTTGTAAATATATTAGTGTGGTCTGCAAATGAGATGTTTTCTGCAGCACATACTTTAGCTAATGAGATATTGGAAATATTGACGGTTTTCTTTAGGGGGTGCTGTCCCATAGGGGGGATAATGGATGATGCCAGCAGCCTGGCTCGGGGGAATACATGTTTGATGTTTCTGATGAGCTGAGAGAGAGAGAGAGAGAGAGAGAGAGAGAGAGAGAGAGAGAGAGAGAGAGAGAGAGAGAGAGAGAGAGAGAGAGAAGATTTATTCTTTTATATCGAGGATAATTGAATAAGTACTCTTGCGCTTTTTTCATCCAGTCCCCGTGTGTATGCAGTTTTGCAAATATCATCTGTTCCCACCGGCACACGATGGCCTACTTTTACGAAAAGCGGAACAGGATTTAATGTGTGCGCAAGGTATTCTGCGTGCATTCGCACACGGGGCCTCGATTTAAAGTCTCATCCGAAGGACTTTTGGGGAGAATGGAGTCAGCACTGATGTTAACTCCAGGAGAAAAATCTCAACCGGACTCGAACCCGGGTCGTCAAATTGCGAGCGCAATGTTCTGACCACTTGGCTATCAGAGAGAGAGAGAGAGAGAGAGAGAGAGAGAGAGAGAGAGAGAGAGAGAGAGAGAGAGAGAGAGAGAGAGAGAAGAGAGAGAGAAGGGGGGGGGGGGGGGGGGCAGGCAGGCTATGCATCAGATCTTGTAGTCATACTCCACACTGTAAACACACAATCATTCATGAATGTAACTCTGAACAAAGGCCTTGGTCAAGTTTCAGTTTTTATTTTCCGACTTCTTTCACATCACATTTCATCCAAGTTTTAACACTGTGTTTAAGATAACTAAGTTTATTTTGTTTCATTTCAGCTGCAAGCCGGCTACCCAACCCTAACTCCAGCTTTTCTTTTGGGGCTGAAGGGAATAATAACCCTTGAAATACTGGAAAAACTTAATATCAGTTACACAAGACATTTTTTGTTGGTCCTCTAAAAAGAACATGCATTTTCCTTACTCATTGTGATGGACACTAAGAATTGATCCCATAATATACAGGGGATTGAATTGGGTTGTAAACAGTTTATCCACACCTTTTCCACTTGGGATTCAAAAACAAGTTTAACTGGGTTCGCGGAACAAAAACGATATTTTAACATTAAAGCAAAAAATTAACATGCTACTGGCAAGGGGGTTCTACTTCATCCTTTCAGGGAAAAAGAAATTGAAAAGCAGCTTCAACCCGAACATATTTCAAAATAATGCAAACACAATTTTGACTGGAATAATAACTGGAAATAGGTGGGGAGGGCACACAAGGTAACGGGCATTAACGGTGTAGCTTAAGTCTACCAGATATCACAAAACCATTCATAATAATTCCACATAAAGAATAGGCTAGGGATATGTTCTAAGTCATGTCCTTTAGGAAAAAAAACCCGATAAAGGCAACAGGCTACACACATATTCTAGATCTATCCTTCATTTGACGGTGAAAAATTCGGGAATTGTTTGGAACGGTTACATGCAAGTACCCCTGCCGTATAACAATAACAACAACAACAACAACAACAATAATAATAATACTGAGAATGATGATGATGATGATACTGATATTGATGATGATACCGATATTGATGATGATAATGATGGTGATGATGATGATGACGGCGACGACGATGATGACAAGATAACGATCATGATGATGATGACCAAGATGATACAGATAATGATGATGATAATGGTGATAAAGATATGATAACGGTGATGACAATGATGATAATGATCATAACGATAATGATAATGATTATAACGATAATGATAACAATAATGATAACGATGATGATGATGATAATAATGATCATGATGATAATGATAAAAATAATAATGGATAATGATGATGATGGATGATGATAGATAACGTATAATGACGATAATGAAGGATGATGATAATGATGGATTATGATGACAATGATGGATACAGATGTATAATGATAAAATGATAATGGTAATATGATGGAGAATGATGATGGATAATGAGAAGACTAGATAATGATAATAATGAATGATGATGATGGATAATGATGATGCTTGATGATGATGATAATGATGACGATGATCATGATAATTATAATGATAAAAATGATGATGATAATGATAACGGTAATGATGATAAATGATAATAATAACGATAATGATGAAAATAGTGATATTCATGATGATGATGATGATGATGGCATTGATGACAATGATCAAAATGATAACGATGGATGATGATAATGGATGATGATAATGATGGAGAACGATAATGATGGAGACCTATGATAATGATGGATGAGTATAATAATGATAATGATAGATAACAATGATAATGATAATGATGGATAATGACAATGATGGGTAACAATAATGATGACATTAATGGACAATGGTGATAATGATGACAATGATGATGATAATGACGACACTGATGGATAATAATGATAATGTTGACAAAGATGGATAATGATGATAATGAGGACAATGATGGATAATGATGACAATGAAGACAAAGATGGATAATGACCAAGATGGATAATGATGACAATGATAGTGATGGATAATGATAACGATGATAATGACGATGGATAATGATGACAATGATGAATAATAACAATAAACACAATGGTGAATAATAATGATTAATATTCTATAATGACTATGATGGATAATGATCATAACGACAATGATGGATAATGATGACAATGGTGGAAAATGATGACAATGATGGATAATGATGACAATGATGGATAATGATGACATGATGGATAATGATGACATGATGGATAATGATGACAATGATGGATAATGATGACAATGATGGATAATGACTATGATGGATAATGACGACAATGGTGGAAAATGATGATGATGCTGAAAATGATGGATAATGATGATAATGGTAATGATGACGGATAAAGATGACAATGACGAATAATGATGGATAATGATGATAATGGATAATAAGCAATATTGGTGGATAATGCTGATAAGGATGACAATGATGGAAAGTGATGAATAATGAGTGATAATGATGGATAATGATGACAATGATACTATGATGGATAATGTCAATGGTGGATAATATTAATGATGTATAATGATGACAATGATGATGATGATAGATAATGATGGATACCGATGACTATGGATAATGATAGATGATAGTGACAATGATGGATAATGATGACAATGATGGATGATGATGACAATGATGGATGATGATGAGAATGATGGATAATGACAATCATGATGGATAATGATGACAATCATGATGGATAATGATGTCAATGATGGATAATGACGACAATGATGGATAATGATGACAATGATGGATAATGATGATGGATAATTTTGACAATGATGATGGATAATGACAATGATGGATAATGATGACAATGATGGATAATGATGACATTGATGATGGATAATGATGACAATGATGATGGATAATGATGATGGATAAAGATGACAGATAATGATGACAATCATGATGGATAATGATGTCAATGATGGATAATGATGACAATGATGGATAATGATGACAATGATGATGGATAATGATGATGGATAATGATGACATTGATGATGGATAGTGATGACAATGATGATGGATAATGATAACAATGATGATGGATACTGATGACAATGATGATGGATAATGATGACATTGATGATGGATAATGATGACAATGATGGATAATGATGACAATGATGGATAATGATGACATGATGGATAGTGATGACAATGATGATGGGTAATGATAACAATGATGGATAATGATGACAATGATGGATAATGATGACATTGATGAATAATGATGACAGTGATGGATAATGGTGACAATGATGATGGATAATGATGACAATGATGATGGATAATGATGACAGCAATGATGGATAATGATGACAATGATGGATAATGATGACAATGATGGATAATGATGACAATGATGATGGATAATGATGACATTGATGATGGATAATGATGACAATGATGATGGATAATGATGACATGATGGATAATGATGACAATGATGGATAATGATGACATGATGGATAATGATGACAATGATGATGGTAATGATAACAATGGTGGATAATGATGACAATGATGGATAATGATGACATGATGGATAATGATGACAATGATGGATAATGATGACAATGATGGATAATGATGACATGATGGATAATGATGACAATGGTGGATAATGATGACAATGATGGATAATGATGACATTGATGATGGATAATGATGACATGATGGATAATGATGACATTGATGAATAATGATGACATTGATGATGGATAATGATGACAATGATGAATAATGATGATGAATAATGATGACGATGAATAATGATGACAATGATGGATAATGATGACAGTGATGGATAATGATGACAATGATGGATAATGATGACATTGATGATGGGTAATGATGACAATGATGGATAATGATGACAATGATGGATAATGATGGCATTGATGATGGATAATGATGACAATGATGATAATGATGACAATGATGGATAATGATGACATTGATGATGGATAATGATGACAATGATGGATAATGATGACAATGATGATGGATAATGATGACAATGATGAATAATGATGACAATGATGGATAATGATGACAATGATAATGATGACATGATGGATAATGACATTGATGATGGGTAATGATGACAATGATGGATAATGATGACAATGATGATGGATAATGATGACAATGATGTATAATGATGACAATGATGGATAATGATGACAATGATAATGGATAATGATGACAATGATGGATAATGATGACATTGATGATGGATAATGATGACAATGATGATAATGATGGATAATGTTGACAATAATGATAGATAATACTGAAAATGATGACAAGATGATAATGATGACAATTATGGCAATAATGATGATGATGGATAATGTTGACAATCAGGACGATGGATAAAGACGGATAATGATGACAAGATGATAATACGATGGATAATAATAATAATAATAATAATAATAATAATAATAATAATAATAATAATAATAATAATAATAAAAACAATAATGATAAAAATGATGATGATATCAATGTCAATATCAATAATAATGATACTACTACTACTACTACTACTAACTACTACTACTACTACATACTACTACACCACCACCACCAATAATAATAACAGTTGTAAAAATAAACAATAACAAAATATTCATAATAATCACCAGCGCGCACACACACACACGTACACACACACGTACACGCACGCACATGCACATACACGCGCGCGCACAAACACACACACACACACACACACACACACACACACACACACACACACACACACACACACACACACACTGTTCCTTCTAAAACTAGGACCCCTTAGCCCTGGATTTGATTACGCTTATTACTAAAAGGCTTTTCCCTTAAATCTAATCAAGCATACTTTCTAAATAAAGCTACTTCTACCTTGGTTTTTCAACTTTTTTTTTCTAAATATCCCCCCTCTCCACCTACCCCTGAACCTAATCACAAAGTTCCACCGCCTGTCCCTACTAGCATACAATAAAATACGAGTATAAATGCTTTTATCTCAAAATAAAAGCCCAAACAACCAAATACAAATACTTTTTTTAAAAATCGACTTTGAATAGTTGTCTTAAAAATATGAATGCTTTATCATCTCAAATAAGACAAGAAATCCATCCCCTCCTCAGTCACTACACCTTTTCCCATCCTTATGATATATACCACAGCATTTTAACCCCCCATCCCATCCCCCACCCCCCCCCCGGCATTCTTTCCCCTAAAAATCTAGCATCCCTTCCCCTACCAACCCTAGCAGTAGTATCTATGATATTTTATCTGATATCCCCGAAGTCGGCATGTGGCCGTCTTAATTAATGGGCAAAAGCGGCTGTGTATGCAAAAATCTGACCACTGATGAAACTAAGAGCTCTAGCGAAATAATTTTTTCTACGATATTCGTATTTATTATTTTAAAATGATTTAGTGTCTTTAAAATTTTAATCACTACTGTCCGCGTTAGCTTTTTGTTTCGTTTTTGAAAGCACGGTGTAAAGCCGTTCTGTGCTATCCATTTATTTTCAATAAATAAATAAATTCTATTTTATTCAACCCAAAAGAAAAAAGTATGTAGCCAGTGTGTTAGCATACACCATGTTGTCTACCTGCCTGTTGTGTCCACATGTGGGGGTCAAGGTTAAGGGTTGAGGTTAAGGGTTAAGGTTAAGGGTTGAGGTTAGTGTTAGAATTAGTGTTAGTTAACAACAGGGTAGGGTTGTCTGTCAGATGGTCGGTCTGAATGTTAGAATGCATGTGGACACATCAGCACCTGGACAAATGGTATGTAGCTATGGACACACTGGTATTTATTTCATGTTTACGATTCTACCGATCACAACGGCTATAGGTATTTTGCAATTTTGCAAGCTTTAAACCAGAGTCCCCTATTATATCAAAAAGCTTAAGACATGCATTGAAATTCCGTGTCGGTGAAAATTCCAGTTCTGCTATCATTAAGATAAAAGTTCAGACCTAAAATTTTCCGGACAAGTTGCATCGATTTAAAAATAATAATAAGCCCCAAATTAAACAATGCCGATTTTCAAAGTCGGAATGCAGCTACCTTAATGGTTGGTGAAAACGGTTGTGTACGCTCCACTCTTACTATTGGTGAACCTGGGCGCTCTAGTCTAGAAACCAAATTAAAAAAAAAGAAAGATTCTCTAGGTCTAAGCCAGCCCTCTTTTCTGTCCCCACTGCTCTAGATGTGCATCCACACCCCTCCTAAACACCCACTTCCCCTCCCCTCTCCTTCCAGCCCGATGTCTCCTTCCCACAATTATCCCCTTCACACACACACACACACACACACACACACACACACACACACACACACACACACACACACACACACACACACCAAAACCAGCACACACCAATAACACACCAACAACACATACCAACACATAGACGTTAAAACGAACACACACACACACACACACACACACACACACACACACACACACACACACACACACACACATACACACATACACGCGCGCGCGCGCACACCATAACACACCACACCACAAAACACATAATCTCCACATAAAATGATCTAACACTAATATTTTGTGAAATAAGCTCATGAAATTTTAGACATCAACCCTGATTTCGGATTGCGGCTACCTTAAAGGTGGGCAAGAACAGTCACATATGCAGAAATCCATTGGTAAACCTCGGAGCTCTAGCTGAGGAAATTGAGGGGAGAGGGGAAAGGAGGTCTTTTTACCCGATTGCAATGAAGGCAAAAACAGCAAATCATAAAAATCCAATCCAATCCAATCTTGAACTCCCCCAACCACAGAGACCATCTTGAAGGGGAGCGGGGAGGGGGGGGGGGGTGCTATCAACTTGTGAAATTATTAGATCTCAAATTAAATCTGTGCAACTCTGTACATATTTAAACCCAAGGTTTTAAAAACCAACTCTACTAATGTTCCTTGTATCAACGCCTTGGTCAACCATAAGGGTTTTAACCCAGGACAGTCACATGTTTTTCCTTGGAGAGGCGCTTGGTGTAACCAGTCCGGTGACAGTTTTTGCTGGTTACCTTAAAGTCCTTTTCCTTGACTGTAGCTGTCCTTGAAAGAGATGTCCTCAAAATAGCGTAACATCTGAAAAAGAAAAGAAATACAGTTTTTATACTTGCTTGGGGGAAAATAAAGGCAGAAGAATGGACTGGGAAGGTAAATAGAAATTAATATGAAGGAGGAATAATGGATAGTTTAATGAAAAAAGGAGTGATAGAAAAGGGGAAATTTGTCATTATGGCAAGGTGATGGAGATTTGAAGTGTGTGTGTGTGCGTGTGCGTGTGTGTGTGTGTGTATTTGTGTGTGTGTTTGTGTATTTGTGTGTGTATTGTGTGTGTTTGTGTGTGTATTTGTGTGTGTTTTGTGTGCGTGTGCATTTGTTTAACTTTTAAAACGTTTTTTCTGTTCCATAATTTCGAGGATAGTGGAATAAGCATTCATGTGAATTTTACATCATGTCCCCTTGTTCATGAAGTTGTGTAAATTTTGTCATCCGTTCCCACTGGCACACAATGGCCTACTCTTCTGGAAAGCTGAAGGGCTTTTAACGTGTGTGCAAGGTGTTCTCTCTCCCTCCCACTCTTTTGTGTGTGTGTGTGGGGTTTATTTATTTTATTTATTAAATTTTATTTTATTCTTTTATATCGAGGATAATAGAATAAGCATTCGTGTGCTTTTTTCATGCAGTCCCCGTGTGTATGCAGTTGTGTAAATATTATCTGTGTGTGCGTGTGCGCGTGTCAGTGCGCGCGCGCACGCGCGTGCGTGTGTGTGTGTGTGTGTGTGTGTGTGTGTGTGTGTGTGTGTGTGTGTGTGTGTGTGTGTGTGTGTGTGTGTGTGTGTGTGTGTGTGTGAAAATTTAGCTCCATTAAACTTGCATAGATATTATTAATAATAATAATAATAATAATAATAATAATAATAATAATAATAATAATAATAATAATAATACATGGAATTTATATAGTGCTATATCTTGTAAAAACAAATCAAAGCCCTTGCACTCGACCATCACAACAAACAAGCAACCACTGACAATGAATAATTCTAGCAAATTTGAAAGCACACTCACACATTCATATTCCTGGATATTATCTTTTTGCAGCAATATCAAAGGATTTATTGATTAGAAGCTGTAGCCTTAATGACAACTCAAGATTAAGAAAAGAATATTCTAGATAAATGTGTGAATAATTTTTTTTCTTTTAATGGTGTTTGTTACAACTGGAATATTCTGTTAGATGAGAATACTACAAGCAAAAATGAAAAACAAATACAAATGCTACGACAGAGGGAATAGTCACTAAAGCTTTGTGTTTGTATTCCACTCTTAAATCACGGCAGATTTGTCTTGTGAAATTTGGGCCGCTCTTCCTGGGAAGAGCTCATTGCCACAAGAGCAGCGCCACCCATTTTTTCCTGTCTGCATGGTTATTTGTTCCCCTACAAGAGTGGCTTTTTGTACAGAATTTTGCCAGGGACAACTCTGTTACCCTGTGTTCTTTTATGTGCCTAAATGCGTGTTGTACACGGGACCTCGGTTTATCACCTCATCCAAAACACTAGCACCCAGATCACTGCACACAGTCCAGTGGATGGGGAGAAAGTTTCCGACGCAAAGCTGTTACCTGATCCTGTGCTGGTAACCGACAAGTGGTGCTGGATGGCGTGTCTGTTCTTCGCCACTTGGTTCCTGTCCAGTTGTTCCTGTCAGCAGTTAAGCAGTCATCAGTGACAGGGAAACTGTTGAATGTTAACTCATATGCTACGATAATTTTATCGTACAACTTTGAAGAATACAGTCACGATTTTCTTTACAAAGATTAATTCATTTAAACTTGTGCTTTGTAGCCTTTTGACATAAAAATGCCTGGATCACACGACTTCAAAAACGAATTCACAATTATTCTTTGAAGACTTTTTTTTTAGTGAATGGAAAATAGTCTGCAATTATTCTTTAAAAGACATTATCCCATTTCACCATTGCTTTATAAGCTAACTTTAAAATAATTTAATAACATTTTGTAGCAGAAATTTCTTGTTTGAAGACTTTATTATATTGCGTCTTTTGCTTTGGCAAGCCGAACTAGCTATCAAAAATGATTTGATGCCATGTAGCAAGACTATACAAGTATTCTGTAAAGGCACTGTTTAATTTAATCCTTTGCTTAATCACCTAAAAAACATTATTTACTTTCAACTTTAAATTACAATCTAGATTCATAAACACTTTTGGAAAAGCATTACAAAGTGTGCCTATTATCTCAATATCAAAATAATTGGATCATATCACTTAATATCACAAAACATTCACATTATATTTCATCTTTTGTTTTAGGGGGGGATATGACAATTTTTAATTTCTGGCTTTAACCACACCACTCTTCCAAAGCATCCCCCTGCACCCGTTCATGATGGCTGAAAGAAAACCTGAGGCACCTGGTGGTTCCAGTCCCACAGCCCCTATCAGCAAGGGAGTTAATCACTACCATTCACAGTTCAGAGGATTTTCTTGGCTGTACATGACATTTACCTGATCAGGTTACTTTGAAAGTAATTTAATTTAAAATGAGTATTTACATATTTTATATCACAATTTAGATGTATTTTATCAGCTGGAAGATTTCAATGGATTGATTTCCTTACTTTTAGAGATTTAATTCATAACTACTACATTAAATTACGTGTGTTGAAGCTTTATCTTCAATCCTTATTAATTTTTTGGACAGTTAATTTTTACTGCCAACAGTCTGCAAAAATTAATGAACACTAAGACTATATAAAACAATGAAAAATTTTGTTTTCTAACTAAAACATTTCACACATAATTTCCGTCAGCAAATATGACTTTATAGGGAAAAAACCGCTTTAGTTACACAAAAATATCAGCAATTTTCTAACCTGGATTTTGCCGAATGTGAGGTACATACACGGATATTGGCAGTACAGTCGTAGTGATGCTTGTCCCCATTCAGTCAGGCTCCTCCCCTCTCGGAGGGCAATGGCTGTGTCTTCTCTCTGCTTCAGTCGTGCTGGGGGCTATGTCTGGAGCTGCTCACAAGTCCAACCCGTGCATGGCAGCCTCTGGTGCAGTTGTAGCAGACGGCATTGGATGGCGAGTTGATGGCCTGGTTTAGCAGTCCCTTCTACTTTGGTTTGCACTGGAACTGTTGTGGCTCATATGGTACCTGGTTGAATAGAAAAAAAATCACATTTTGAAATGAGAGGAAAAAAAATCTAACATTAACAATACATGATCTTTTTATATTAGTTGACTAGCTGCAATGGTGCAGTGGCTAACGCACTGATTTGGTAGTTTACGAGTTCAACTCATGAAAAGTATGTCTTTTTCAATCGCTTTTTTAAAACTTCATCCTTCTCCCACCTAGAGAAAAACCTACAGGCTTAATGTGAAGACTGGAACCACAACTAGAGAGTGAACCACTTTACAGATGCAACACTGTGAAATGTTTAACACTGCACCAAAACCTAAATGGTGACCAATTTTGGTCGCATACACATAAAATCAACTTTAAAGAACCTCAGAGCTCTAGCTGAGGAATGAGAAAAAGCACAGGCAGGAACAGCAGAGGATAACAACAACAACAACTTAGACAGACAAAAGTACTAGACCAGAAAGTTCAGATAAATGTAGCAGCAAAAATACAAATACCTTATCTAGCTTTCAGAAAACGCAGGTC
This sequence comes from Stramonita haemastoma, assembly GCA_030674155.1. Lineage (NCBI taxonomy): Eukaryota > Metazoa > Mollusca > Gastropoda > Neogastropoda > Muricidae > Stramonita > Stramonita haemastoma. The sequence continues at coordinate 49,619,408 of CM060335.1, forward strand.
AGGATGGCTGCCCTCACACATGTCAGATCACTGGCCCTTGATTCCAGACCCAGAGCCCCTGAAAGCAGTAAGTCATTAGTAGACTGAAAAACCTGGCTGTTTTATTGGCACATGTATTAATTTGATTTCATCTTACAAATTTCACCATGCTTCTTCAATTCAGTCAAATCTGAGTCCAGCTAGTTTATGGAGCTAGCTATTCAAAAATTACAATACAATCAGTTATTCTAATCAATTACACTAGGCCTTTATCATATTTTTTCAAATAATTTCCAAACAGGGAGGCTTTTCTGTCAACACAATCTTGATACTCTCCCTTCCAGATTTAGAAGCTGCCATGTCTGCAGCAACCCAAACCCTGCAAGATCTTTAGACCTAAAATCCCGACTGAATTTTTCTTTGAAAAGAAAGTGAACTTGATTCTCCTTAACTTAAGACAGGTGAAAAAATGATATTGTGCCAAAAATATACAGAAACTAAAGGGAAACAAAATATACATATTTTTAAATGAAAAACTAAAATCAGAATCCCGAATCCTGCACAACATCACTACAAGTCTCATCTGCAGCTGCACACTACTTACAGAATCTCAGGATCTCATGCAGCATATGACGCCAAGGTGATGATCAACAGAACCTGGCCCCACTGTTGAGTCTTCAGGATGATCCACATGATGACTCACCACCAGGTTAGGACCCATGTTTAATTTATCTTATTTATTTATTTATTTATTTTATTTATTTATTTTTTTATATCGAGGATAATGAGATAAGCACACTTGTGCTTTTTTACATCCAGTCCCCGAGTGTATGCAGTTTTGTAAATATGTTCCCACCGGCAAACGATGGCCTACTCTTACGAAAAGCGGAACAGGATTTAACGTGTGCGCAAGATGTTCTGCGTGCGTTCACACACGGGACCTCGGTTTAAAGTCTCATCCGAAGGACTTTGGGGGAAGAGTGGAGTCAGCACTGATGTTAAATGCAGGAGAAAAATCTCCTCGAACGGGAATCGAACCCGGGTCGTCAAGTTGCGAGCGCAATGTTCTGACCACTAGGCTATCCCTATCCCGTCCCCGTGTATTTATATAATTAATAAAGGAGGGGAAGGACAAGGAAACGCCTTAGGAATGGAAGGAATGACCAGTTCACAACACCTCTTGAAACCTGTCTCAAAGCCGTTGAAGGTGGTGACATTATCAAAGAAACCCATCAGAAACCGAAGGGGATAACCAAGTCACAATACCTCATGAAAACCGTCTTAAAGCTTCAGTTATTTTCAGACATATGGAAAACTTATCAATAGTGGAAGAGAATGACAGTCGCGATACCTCATGAAAACCGTATGAAAGCCGTTATGGGTGGGGACATTTTCAGAACTAAGGAAACCTATCAAAAATGGAAAAGAAATGACCAAGTCGCAATTCCTCATGACCCTAGTCTCTAAGCCATAGTAGGGGGAGGTGGCGTTTTCGGATGAGAAGATAGATCACTGTCACCCAGATTGCTCTCAGATTTCTTGCACGGTTTTTCACTATTTTATTGAAACTTCTCATTTAGTTTTTAGTTATCCATTATTTTTGTTTGATTTTATTTTATGTTATTTTTTTGTTTTAATTTATTTTAATCTAGACTGTGCCTTACTTTACTTCATTTCATTTTATTTTGTTTTGTTTTATTTTATTTATTTTAAGTTTAGATTAAACCCTACTTTTTGTTTTATCTGACTTTTTATCTGTCATTTTACTTTTGCTAGATTTTATTCTAGGTTTATGATGTTATTTTATCTCTATTTTAAAACTTAGTTTTAGTTGATACTAATGTTTTATTTGAGCAAGGAATACTGATTGCAATCGGAAGGTGCCCAGTGATCATTGAAAGACAACTGACAGGAAAGCTCTAACAAAGACTGAACCAAACCTGGACACAAAGACTGAAACATGGACATAAAGACAAACATGGACACAAAGACAAACATGGACACAAAGACTGGAACATGGCATAAAGACAAAACATTGACACAAAGACAAACATAGACATAAAGACTACAACCTGGACACAAAGGCTGAAAGCTAGACACAAAGGCTGGAAGCTGGACACAAGAGTGAAACTACTAAACACCACTAAACACAAATACTGGAACCAAAGCCGGACACACTGAAACCTGGACACAAAAGACAGACACCTGGACACAAAAGACAGACACCTGGACACAAAGACAGACACCTGGACACAAAGACAGACACCTGGACACAAAAGACAGACACCTGGACACAAAGACAGACACCTGGACACAAAGACTGACAACACAAAGACTGACAACTGGACACAAACTGACACCTGGACACAAAGACTGACAACTGGACACAAAGACTGCCACCCGGACACAAAGACTGCCACCCGGACACAAAGTCTGACACCTGGACACAAAGACTGCCACCTGGACACACAAGACCGACACCTGAACACAAAGACTGCCACCTAAGCCAGACACACAAAAAAGACAAACCTCAAAGCCAGGACACCGAGCATCAAGGGGCAAAATCTGACCCGAGTAAAGGGAAAATATTCTACAAGTAAAATCTGCCAATCAGCTGAGCAAGGAAGCAGCTAACTGCCTGACAACTGGGGTACAGGGGGACGGGGGGGGGGGGGGGGGGGGGGGGGGGGCGGGGGGGGGGGGGGGGGACGGCCTCTGGAGTTAACATCAGTGCTGAGGAGGCTATATAAACCGAGGCCCCGTGTGCGAACGCACACAGAACATCTTGCACACACGTTAAATCCTGTTCCGCTTTTCGTAAGAGTAGGCCATCGCGTGCCGGTGGGAACAGATGACGATTTACAAAACTGCATACACACGGGGACAGGATATAAAAATGCATACGAGTGCTTATTCCATCATCCTTGATATAAAAGAATACATGAATAAATAGATAAAATAAATACAACCGGCAAACTTTGCATTCATGAAAACCTCAATGATGAATGCCTAGCTAAACTGGTGCAAAATGGAGTCCACAAAGAAAAACTGAAGGATTGGGGACAGCACACCATCCTGTTTTGAAGGTGAAGATTTGACCCCAAGAGATCAAAACTGATAAGTTTTGTTGACATTTTCCTCTTGTTATCCATTCCCTCCCCTGTACTATCAAACATGGGCCTAACAAGGCAAAATCATTGTGAATCATAGTCCAGCATCGAGGTGTTTGTAGGTCGAAGATTGCTGCAAAGTTTCTGAAAATACACACGAAACATTGTGTGTGATAGGTATATGCAGGTCTGATTGAAGGAGAGAGAGGGTGGGAGATAGGGACGGAGATGGAGCAAGAGAGGGAGAGAGAGCGAGGGAGGGAGCGAGTGAGAGAGAGAGAGAGAGAGGAGAGAGAGAGAGAGAGGAGAGAGAGAGAGAGAGAGAGAGAGAGAGAAGAGAGAGAGAGAAGAGAGAGAGAGAGAGAGAGAGAGAGGAGAGAGAGAGAGGAGAGAGAGAGAGGAGAGAGAGAGAGAGAGAGAGAAGAGAGAGAGAGAGAGAGAGAGAGGAGAGAGAGAGAGAGAGAGAGAGAGAGAGAGAAGAGAAGAGAGAGAGAGAGAAGAGAGAGAGAGAGAGAGAAGAGAGAAGAGAGAGAGAGAGAGAGAGAGAGAGAGAGAGAGGAAAAGGGGGGGGGGGAGAGGGGGGGGGGGGAGGGTAAAGAAGAGAAAGAGAAACAAAGTAAAACATACACAAAGAAAAGTAAAAAAAGCAAGGGAAAGGGTCAGAACGGAACTAAAGAGAAAAACAGAAAAAAGGAAAAGAATAAAGACGAAAGGCAGTAGAAAACAACAACCACCGAGAAACAAAGTCTTGAAAAAACAAACAAAAAGCAGGCACACAAACAGAAAACATACACCACAGCAAACACCTGCTCACTGGTGTGATTAAACATCCTCCACGTCGGAATGTGGCTACCTTCATGGTGGGCAAAAGAGGGCCATACAAAAATCTCACTGATGTTGGTGAACCTTTTCTTTTTTTTATATTCTTTTATATCGAGGATAATGGGACAAACACTAATGTGCTTTTTTTCATCCAGTCCTCGTGTGTATGCAGTTGTGTAAATATTGTCATCTGTTCCTTCCGGCACACAATGGCCTACTCTTACGAAAAGCGGAACATGATGTAACGTGTGTGCAAGATGTTCTGCGTTCGTTCGCACACGGGGCCTCGGTTTACAGTCTCATCCGAAAGACTTTTGGGGAGAGTGGAGTCAGAACTCATGTTAACTCCAGGGGAAAAATCCCCTCGACCGGATCGAACTCGGGTCATCAAATTGCAAGCCCAATGTTCTGACCACTAGGCCATCCCGCCCCCCAGAGCACTAGCCAACAATCGAACAAAAAAGAGGTCCTGTACCTTCCCATCCTATATAAAGTGATAATCACCGTGGAGGGAATGAACGGAACACCTCCCCTGTGGGGATATGGAAAGGGGGGGGGGGGGGGGGCTGTCAGTATAAATAACCTCCCTTACTTCTGGAAATTCTGTACTAGCAATTCCTTTTTATTCCTCCATTTTGGCCTTGTGCATTTTCCCGTCACCTCCTTGTTTGGTTTTTGCCTTTTTGGTCCATTTTTCTGATTTTTTAAATCTAGAAATACTTAAACTATAACAACTCTCTCCCACACTGAAACTGAGTGTGCTGGGCCTTGCTTGTTGGGTGCTTAATGGCAGCCTAACACTTTTTCGCTCCTATGACAAACAGCAATACTCGATATCTGAGCGTTCCCCGAAGAAATAGAAAAAAAAATCTGCTGTATACTGACCATCATCTATGTCACTTTTCCTCTGGTATCACAATACAGTATTCTGCTAGTCTTCCTGTGCTTCATGACTTTCTCATACTTGAAAAAAAAACATGAAGAAAAAATCATCATACACAGTCACGAAAACTTACCTGTAGGTTCAGGTCAAAATGGCGGAGCAGCCACAACGCACACACAGAGTCTTGTGCAGTGGTGGCCTCCAGTTTGTCGACCGTTCAGTGACAGTGAGAGCAGGGCTCAGGCTATAGGCTAAAGCAACTCAGTTCCCTTCCCGGCATTCCCCTCTAGGGGTGAACACGGTCATTTTGCGCGTGCTTCACGGAACAGCTACAGCCTTGACAGCAAGAAAATGTTACCATGAGAGCTCTCTCTCTCTCTCTCTCTCTCTCTCTCTCTCTCTCTCTCTCTCTCTCTCTCAATTTTATTCAATCATTAAAAATTTCAGTCACTTTCTCAGTCTAAAGAGAGTTATTCATTCAATCAATCAATCAATCAATCAAACAATCAATCTCTCTCTTTCAGGAGTGGATGGAAGAAAAGTATGTTAATGCTTATTTGTCATCCTTGGAAATAATGATCAACAATCAATAAATCAACTAATCAACGAATCAGTCAATCAACGAATCAGCAAATCAATTAATCAATTAATCAACCACTCACTCACTCAATAACTCAATCAATCAGACATTTTGGGCTACAAGCATGCCAACGCGGTCATTCGTTCTCGAAATAATACTTGGCCCAGGCCAAAAGCTTTGTCAGTTATTGGTGGAACCAAAGTGTGGACCCTTACATTATCAAAATGTTATTATGTTGTAAAATGTTGAGATTGTGTCCTCAGTCACAAGCTCTTAGAATAACAACTCTCTCTCTTCTTCGTCTTCCTCTTCCTCTTCTTCTTCTTCTTCTTCTTCTTCTTCTTCTTCTTCTTCTTCTTCTTCTTCTTCTCAAATCTTCTTCTAAACTCTTCAGAATTTTTTTCAGATTTTTTAAGAGTTCTTCTTCAGAATCCTTCTTGTTCTTCTTGTTCTTCTTGTTCTTGCTCTTGTTCTTGTTGTTGTTGTTCTTCTTCTTTTTTATATAGAATTCTTGTTCTTCTTGTTCTTGTTCTTCTTGTTCTTGTTCTTCTTGTTCTTGTTCTTCTTGTTCTTGTTTTTCTTGTTCTTCTTGTTCTTGTTCTTGTTCTTGTTCTTCTTGTTCTTGTTCTTCTTGTTCTTGTTCTTCTTGTTCTTGTTCTTCTTGTTCTTGTTCTTCTTGTTCTTGTTCTTCTTGTTCTTGTTCTTCTTGTTCTTGTTCTTCTTGTTCTTGTTCTTGTTCTTCTTGTTCTTGTTCTTCTTGTTCTTGTTCTTGTTCTTGTTGTTCTTGTTCTTCTTGTTCTTCTTGTTCTTGTTCTTCTTGTTCTTGTTCTTCTTCTTCTTGTTCTTCTTGTTCTTGTTCTTCTTGTTCTTGTTCTTCTTGTTCTTCTTGTTCTTGTTCTTGTTCTTCTTCTTCTTCTTCTTCTTCTTCTGTGTTCCTTGGCCATATCAGGTAGAATGCACAGTGCAGGGTTTTCTCCTGGTCTTGTAATTCTGCAGGAGGTCTGCTCACTGGCCTCAGCCGACACGTTCCGTCTTTAGGGCAGCTCATCAGAAAGTTTATAGAAAACAGTTTTCAGATTTGCATGAAAATAAGGCAGGAGAATGGGCAGGGTAGGAAGAAAGTAGACATGAAATGAAGAGGATAAAGTGGCGAGGAGAAAGAGAGAAACAAAGGGAGTGATAGAAAAGAGGAAAATTCATTTCTAACAAAGAATTTCCCAAAGGCTGGGATGTTATTTATACTGAAAACCCCCAGACATTCCCACGGGGGGATATATATTTGCTTAGAACTGAATGGAGTTGCAATGAAACTAACTAATTTTGCTGTGACGGGCTTTCTTCGCCTTATTTAAAAAATTCAATACATCTACACAAAATAACAAAACCATGCACATTAGATATGATTAAAAAGTATTATGTCTACTTTATAAGAAAAAAAAACATGTTTTTACGCATACTTTTCTTATTTTCTAATAATTATTATTTTTATTTTATCAAGAAATACAGAAAAGAGGAAAACATAAGAATGCCTACCGTACAAGGCAAGACGCACCCACCATCTAATCCACTGGGTAAGGAGTTGATTTTACAGCAAAGTCATGTTTCATAGTTTTTGTTTTGTACACTACTTTAAGTCACGGCAGAGTTTTCTCTGTGAATTTCGGGCTGCTCTCCTTGGGGAGAGCGCGTCGCCAAAAGAGCAGCGCCACCCATTATGTATTTTTTTCGTTTCCGATATGCATGTGTATTTGTTCCCTATCCTAGTGGCTTTTTTCTACATAATTTTGCCAGGAACAACTCCCTTGTTGCCGTGGGTTCTTTTACGTGCACTAACTGTGTGTAGCATACGGGACCTTGGTTTGTTGTCTCATCCGAAAGACTAGCACCCAAACCATCACTCACAGTGTAGTGGATGGGGGAAAAGTTTCGGGACCAATCGGGAATCGAACCATTACACACTTCAAACCCGGACTTTTCGCTTTCTAGGCAGGTCGTTACCTCTAGACCACTGATCCACAGAAACTTTGAAACCAAATGTTTGTCTACACATCAAGTAAAGGAACAAATAAATCATGTCACAGAAGCACTTTGAAACCAAATGTTTGTCTACACACCAAGTAAAGGAACAAATAAAATTTCACAGAACACTTTGAAACCAAATAAGTATTAAATAAATCCTGTCACAAATCACAGATTGGTTTACCATGGGGTAGGTGACAACACACACGTACAAAAAAGCCGAAAAGAAAAACACCCAAGACGATTTTTCAGTTAAAAGGATGGTAACAACTTTTACAGGAATACTACATCTAAGTTTCCGAGTAGTTTCCCCTGGATTAAACGCAACGAAGTTGAAAGCTGATCTGGGTCCATGAAGTCCTGGGTTTAAATCTCGGTGACGTCTCATCAATTCGGGGTGGGAATTTTTTACCATCTCCCAGGTCAACTTCAAGCCCAGACCTGCCAGTGCCTTAATTCAATTCGTGTATATACACATGCAGAAGATCCCAATCATGCACGTTAAAGATCCCAGAATTCCTCTCAGGGCTCGGTGGGTTACAGAAACATGAACAAACCCAGCATACATCTGAAGTCGGAATTCTGTTTCAACAATAAACCCGATCATAAAGATGTTCAAGTGAAATAGAAAAGGATAATGCGTACAGCAGAAATAAATGTACAAATTACAAGTCCTAATCTAAACACATGTTTAAAAAGAAATCTGAAAAATATTTTTTAGATGTGTTTTACTTTTGATAAACATTTGACAACATTATTCCATAATCATTGCCTAAATACTAAAAGCTCCATTTGTACAGGTTATTTCTGGGTCTTTGAAATATTAGCATGGGGTTGTGTTTATGCTCGTTAGTTTTGAAATCTTTGATTATCTTGGATGTACATTGACTGTTAAAAGTAAGAAGGCTTTGGCGTACGCTATGGACACTACACCACACCACACTACATCACACCACACTATACCACACCACACCACATCACATCACACCACACTATACCACACCACACCACACTACACGAAACTATGCCTAGTATCAAATAAAAGACAAGAAATAAGGACAACAAGAGTTACACTATAATAAGGTAATAAAAAATGCACTCATTCAGAAAACAAAAAATAAGAAAAAGCAAAGGATGATTTTGATTTTTTTTTAAAGAAGTGGTAATAGATAAAGAGCAAACAAGAGAATATAAGGAGGTAAACACCTGAAAACATCAATCCACCACCATCTATCAATAAAACAAGTCATATAAAGCATACTATTTTGATAAAAGGGGAAAAAAATCAACTAATGTCCTTGTGGGGTGGGAGAGAAATAGTACCAATAACAAGAGAGAGAGAGAGAGAGAGAGAGAGAGAGAGAGAGAGAGAGAGAGAGAGAGAGAGAGGAGAGAGAGAGAGAGAGAGAGAGAAGAGAGAGAGAGAGAGAGAGAGAGAGAGAGAGAGAGAGAGAGAGAGAGAGAGGCGAGGCAAGGCAAGGCAAGGCAGGGCAAGGCAAGGCAAATGCTTTTCGAGGATAATGGATAAGCACTCGTGTGTTTTTTTACATGCAGTCCCCGCCCTTTTCAGGGATAACATAAAAATAAAAAGATAACGTCAAGTAAACAACAACAATTATAATGATTCAAATACCAAGAGCAAGAAGCCAGAGAGAGAGAGAGAGAGGAGAGAGAGAGAGAGAGAGAGAGAGAGAGAGAGAGAGAGAGAGAGAGAGAGAGAGAGAGACAGACAGACAGACAGACGACGACAGACAGACAGACAGAGACAGAGAGACAGAGAGCGCACAATGTCCGTGTCATTCTGAAATCAGGCTGAGCGTCAGTACAGCAAGAGCAGATTGGTATACCATCCATTAATTTAGAGCTGAGGAAAGACAGCCAAGCTTGGCTGCCCACCGTATCATTACCCACTGTGTGTGTCTGCTCTCTACACCCTAACTTCTCATTATCTGCCTGTCTTTTTTTTAGTCTTCATGCACTGATCTACAGGGGGACGGGATAGCCTAGTGGTCAGAACATTGCACTCGCAATTTGACGACCCGGGTGCGATTCCCCCCTCGAGGGGATTTTTCCCTGGAGTTAACATCAGTGCTGACTCCACTCTCCCCAAAAGTCTTCCAGATGAGACTATAAACCGACGTCCCATGTGCGAACGCACGCAGAACATCTTACGCTCACGTTAAATCCTGTTTCGCTGTTCGTAAGAGTAGGCCATTGTGTGCCCGTGGGAACAGATGACAAGATTCACAAAACTGCATAAACACGGGGACTGGATATAAAAAAAGCACACGAATGCTTATTCCATTATTCTTGATATAAAAGAATAAAAGAATAAATAAATAAATAAATAAATAAATAATAAGTAAAATACAAATAGTAATAAGAAATTAGAGTGGTTAACCCTTGTCACCAAACTGCGAGGAACAAGCAATTAGAAGAACAAAGGGGCTGAGAGGGAAGGGAGAAAACCCTAGGGCAGTATTATGGTCTGGGGACGGGATAGCTCAGTGAGCAGAGCACTCGCTTTCCCCAAGCTAAGAATAAGCAGCACCGAGTGTGGTTACCAATTGGATGGGTGACCGTTTGCTCGTTTTGGCTTCAGTACAGTCCCCCACTTCACCCAGCCGTAAAATGGGTACCTGCCCTCTTTAGGGTCAGGGAAGGTAAAGCAGCGAGGGAGAGGAGATGGGCGCTGTCCTCAACATGCTGGCCCCTGGAGAAGCTGAGGTCACTGACGCCTTGCTCCTCTACGACCACCTAGGTTATGGGACACCTTTACCTTTAGCATTATGGTGATTGTAATAAAGCACGTTGAGCAAGTGTAGAAAGCATGTAACCCAGACAATTCGAAACCAAAATCAAAATTACATGTGTTAACATTAACCTGTACATTGGGCAACGCGGAGCTGACGATAATTGACAGGTAGTGGATTACTCCTCAGCGTTGACAAGTAATCTTTATCTTCTTTACAAGGTCACAGAGGGTGTGGGGTTTCACAGGTAAGGCACAGGCTATCTAAGGACGACATGTATTTAAAAAGAGCCCTATGTGTACTGTGTGTATCTCCCTCAGTTTGCTCTGGTACTTGCAGTGTGTGCTTCACTGATGTTGCTCTGGTATTTATTTTTATTTATTCTTTCATATCGAGGATAATGGGATAAGCACTCATGTGCTTTTTTTTCATCCGGTTCCTGTGTGTATGCGGTTTTTTGTAAATATTGTCATCTGTTCCCACCGGCACTTAATGGCCTACTCTTACGAAAAGCGGAACAGGATTTGACGTATGCGCAAGATGTTCTGCGTGCGTTCGCATACCGGGCGTTGGTTTATTTATTTATTTATTTATTTATTTTTATCTATTCTTTTATATCGAGGGCAACAGAATAAGCAATCAGGTGCTTTTTTTCATCCGGTCCCCGTGTGTATGCAGTTTTTGTAAATATCATCATCTGTTCCCACCGGCACACGATGGACTACTCTTACGAAAAGCGGAACAGGATTTAACGTGTGCGCAAGATGTTCTGCGTGCGCTCGCACGCGGGGCCTCGGTTTAAAGTCTCATCCGAAAGACTTTTGGGGAGAGTGGAGTCAGCACTGATGTTAACTCCAGGGGAAAAATCTCCTCGAATGGGAATCGAACTCGAGTCGTCAAATTGGTATTTGCAGTGTGTATCTCCCTGATTTTACTCTGGTACTTGCAGTGTTTGTCTCATTATATTGCTCTGGTACTTGCAGGTCCTGCAGTTGCAGATCTGGAAGCACAGAGAAAGACAACAGTCTCTGTTTTGAGTTACTGTTGTAAGTAGTTTTTTTTATCTAAAAAAATATTGTAAATCCACTCAAAGTGTGTGTGTGTGTGTGTGTGTGTGTGTGTGTGTGTGTGTGTGTGTGTGTGTGTGTGTGTGTGTGTGTGTGTGTGTGTGTGTGTGTGTGTGTGTGTGTGTGTATGTGTGTGTATGTGTGTGTATGTGTGTGTGTGTGTGTGTATGTGTGTGTGTATGTGTATGTGTGTGTTGTTGTGTGTGTGTGTGTGTGTGTGTGTGTGTGTGTGTGTGTGTTGTGTGTGTGTGTGTGTGTGTGTGTGTGTGTGTGTGTGTGTGTGTGTGTGTGTGTGTGTGTGTGTGTGTAAGTGAATCATAGACTAACTTGTTTTTTTTGCGAGGGGACTTAATCAAACATGATTATGACCCAGTACATTTCCTTCCCAGTTTCATTCAAACGAAATACTCTCTATCGTACACTGATTACAGTTGTGCATATTGGGATTTTTAAAACATTTTTTTGATGTTCATTGTAATTTTTTGTGAAACTCTTTTACCAGGCATACGTGCCCGGTTTTCATACCATACATGATATTTTCTGTATAGTAATGTAAGCACAGTATTACACAGCTGTCGGTGAAAGTCATCCAAATATATGGCTGTAAAGCAGCCAATGGAAAATTGGCTATGAAGGTGGCTTTTGGCTCATTGGACTGTTTGAAGAAAATGTTTTTAAAACAACAAAGCATTCTGTTATTTTCAAAGCATAGGATGAATTTGTTTTGGATTTGTAAATGTTGGGGACGAGATAACTCACTGGTCAGAGCGCTCATTTTTCTAAAGCTAATGTAAAGAAGCATCGAGCGTGGTTACCAATTGGATGGGTGACCGTTTGCGCGCCTTGGTTTCAGAAAAGTCCCCCAGTTCACCCAGTTGTAAATGGGTACCTGCCCTCTTTAGGGTCAGGGGAAAAAAAGCAGCGAGGGAGAGGAGATGGGCGCCACCCTCAATATGCTGGCCCCTAGAGAAGCTGAGGTCTCTGATGTCCTGCTCCCCTACGACCACACAGGTTATGGGACACTTGTACCTTTTTACCTTAGGATGGTTACCCTGAATGATGTGGGTTGCAGATGCTCTGGGACAGTCAGAAACATCATGAGGATTCTGCTCTTTCTTCTCTGCCTGCACGGTGGCTGGGCCGAAGGTACGTCCTGTGTTTGTGTTTGTCTGTCTGTCTGTCTGTCTGTCTGTCTGTCTGTCTGTTTTTCTGTCTGTCTGTTTTTCTGTCCAACTATCTGTCTATCCGACTGTCTGCCTGATTGTCTGTCTGTCCAACTGTCTGTCCAACTGCCTGTCTGTCTGTCTGTCTGTCTGTCTGTCTTTCTGTCCGTCGAACTATTTGTCTGTCAAACTGTCTGTCTGTCTGTCTGTCTGTCTGTCCAACTGTCTGTACAACTGTCTGTCTGTCTTTCTGTCTGTATGCTCAACTGTCTATCTGTTCAACTGTCTGTACAACTATCTGTCTGTCCGACTGTCTGTCCACAAAATCCGAACTCTGTTGTATATCTGCCAATAGGTATGTTGCAAAGCAATCCCCCCTCTGAGAAAGTCATTGTTCTGCTACCTATTCTGTTCGTCATAGCAGCAGAGTTTTATAACATCGACTTTGGCATTCCCCTCAGTGGACTTTGCAAAGACTTCAACACTCTAGAAAAGTGATTCCATTTTTTCTCAGTCTCTCCCTGCCTGAAGTCAGTCTTTACGCCATTCCATTTTTGGAGACGAGATAGCTTAGTGGTCAGAGCACTCGCTTTCCACATGCCAATGTTATGTAGCACTAAGCGTGGTTACCAATTGGATGGGTGACTATTTGCGCGCCTTGGCTTCCAAACAGTCCCCCAGTTCACCCAGATATATATGGGTACCTGCCCTCTTTAGGGTCAGGGAAGGTAAAGCAGCAAGGGAGAGGAGATGGGCGCCGCCCTCAATATGTTGACTTCCTAGAGAAGCTAAGGTCTCTGAAGCCTCGCACCCTCAGACAACATAGGTTATTTTAGTTTATTTTTTATTTCATTTTACTCTTTTATATCGAGGATATCATTATGGAACACCTTTACTCTTTGTTACCTGTTATTTTGAAGTTACCCGCGTTTGTTTGCAGAGTCTTGCACGGTGTCTGTGAGAACTGCGGACAAGTACATCTACATCCCGGTAGCGTTACCCAGTAACTTCAACATCACTAACGTCACATCCGTCTCCTTCTCTGTGAAAACGTGTCACGACGCCCACCTGGCTCTCAGCACCAGCACGCGCACTTCAGAGCTGGACACCGGCGTCAGCATGTACGAGATCGTCCTCGGGGGCTGGGCCAACACTCAGTCCGTCCTGCGCACAAGCAAACAGGGCCCCAACCTGGCTGTGCGCAGACGTCACCGGCCTGTGGCCTGCCGTCACTTCCGCAGGTTCTACGTCAGGTGGAAGGAGGGGGTGGTAGAGGTGGGGGAGCAGAGGGAGGAGGGGGAGAGGGCAGGGGGGTACAGGGACCAGCCTGCCTTCCTGACCTACACTGACCCTGACCCCTTCAAGGTCAACCAGATCTTCGTGTCCGGCTGGGGCTGTCAGGGGGGCGACTGGAGGTTTGGTAAGTTATATTTATCATTTCTTACTTTCACTGTGAACTTTTTGTTTTGTATGTATAATTATATCATGTATGGGGATGGAATAGCTCAATGGTCAAAGCACTGCTTTCCCCAAGCCAATGTTATAAGCAGCAACGACCATGGTTACCAGTTGGATGGGTGACGTTTGTGAACCTTGGCTTTAGTACAGTCCCCCATTTCACCCAGCTGTAAATGGGTACCTGCCCTCTTTAGGGTCAGGGAAGGTAAAGCAGCGAGGGAGAGGAGATGGACGCAGCCCTCAATATGCTGGCCCTAGAGAAGCCGAAGTCTCTGATGCCTCGTTCCCTTACGACCACCTAGGTTATGGGACACGATTTTTACAACATGTCATTTGACCATATCTGCTTCCTCTTTGTAAGATCTTTCATATGGCAGCTATGGTAGGCAGAAAGGGGTACATGCTTCTAGACTTTGAAAACTCTCTGTAAGGTACCAAAGAAGATGAGGTGGCAGTTACCAGGTTCCGAAGATTTCTCATCCAGGAGACTGAACTGAAGTCTGGTCAGGCCAAAGGCATGGTCTTTGTGCCTTGTTAATAATGCCTTAAATGTTGTAACTGAAAGTTTTTAGGCACTAGAGATTTTTGCTGTTGTTGTTGTTTTGTATTGTTTTGTTTTGGTGGTGGTGGTATTCTTTTGATTTTTTTCCTCTCTTACTACAATCTTTTATATTTTTTTTAAATAATGAGAGGTTGTAACTGATTACCTGCCCTTGTTTTCCTACATAAATTTTCTCCACAGTAATGGTTTCTTGCTTTAAGACACTGACTTGAAATCCGGTACTGACAGCATTCAGTTTAAGGGTAAAAAAGTTAAAGGTGTCCCATAACCTGCATGATTGTAGGGGAGAGAGGCATCAGAGACCTCAGCTTCTTTAGGGGCCAGCAGATTGAGGGCGGCGCCCATCTCCTCTCCCTCGTTGCTTTACCTTCCCTGACCTTAAAGAGGGCAGGTACCCCTTGACAGCTGGGTGAACTGGGGGAACTGTACTGAAGCCAAGGTACGCAAACGGTCACCCATGCAACTGGTAACCACGCTCAATGCTGCTCAACCTTGGCTGGTGGAAAGCGAGTGCTCTGACCCTGAGCTTTCCCGTCCCCTTCTACCCGTAAGATAATGGCTTGAGATCTGATACTGACAGCATTCAGTTTCCTCCTCAGTCCTCAGTCCCATGTCCCAAAGGACGTAGGGGGGACATGAGAGAAGACGCAACGGAGATCTTTTTCCATGCTTCACGATCCTGTGTGGCTAGTAGGAGGCGTTGCAGGGGTTGGGCAGTCCAGTCTTTGATGTTGTCAACCCATGATTTCTTTTGGCGGCCTCTTCTTCTCTTGCCCTCGACTGTTCCTTGCAAGATGGTTTTTGCTAGGGTGTTGTGTCTTGTGGTGTGACCAAACCACATCAGCTTTCTCCTCTTTATGGTGGAGAGCAAAGGCTCTTGGGGGCCCACACGCTTTTTGATTTCTTCTTTCGCATAGTTATTGGTCTTGTGTTCTTTGTATGATATTTTGAGGAGTCTTCTGTGGCACTTGTTCTCGAATGCTTGGATTCTTCTCTCTAACTCTGCTGTCAGAGTCCATGATTCACAGCCATATAGGAGGATAGATATCACGAGGGATTTGTAGAGGTGGTATTTGGTGCAGAAGCTGATGTTGTTGCTTCTGATGATCCTCTGGAGTCTGACTAGAGCAGATGTTGCTGTTGCAATGCGAGCTTTCACCTCATTGTTTGATGTGCCATCTTTTGTTAGGATGGAGCTTAAGTATTTGAATTGGCTCACCTCTTCCAATATTTCTCCATTCATCTTTATTTCCGTGCTGTCATTACTCGCGCTGTTGACCATGATCTTCGATTTCTCTGTACTGACCTCCATGCCGTATGCGCTCGCTCGATCTGTTAGACTGTCTGTGAGGATTTGCAGTTCTTGTTTGCTGCTGCCCATGAGGTCAATGTCATCTGCAAATCTGAGGTTGCAAAGGGGTCTTCCACCAATGGAGATGGAAGTGTGGTGGTTTTGCAGTGTCTCTGTCATGATGTTTTCGAGGAAGAGGTTGAAGAGTACAGGTGAGAGAAGGCAGCCCTGGCGGACTCCAACCGTGGTCTTGAAGAACTCGCCCACGTGATTGTTCATGAAAACTGCACTTCTTGCATTCTCGTACAGAGCCTTGATGACTTCAATTAGGCAGTTGTCAATGTTGAAGTGCCTGAGTACTTGCCAAAGGCCGTCATGCCATACCCTGTCAAAGGCCTTTTTGAAGTCTATAAAATTGTGGTACAAGTCTTTTTGGTGTTGGAGATGCTTCTCTATCAGAATTCTCAGGTTGAAAATTTGTTCCATTGTGCTGCGTTTTGGTCTAAAGCCCGCTTGTTCTTCTGCCAGGAGTTTTTCTGCTTGTTTTTTCAGTCTGTTGAGGACTACCTGCAGCATGATCTTGCTAGGATGGCTTATGAGACTGATGGTTTACAAGCGCTTAAAACTGAAAACAGGTGGTGATGATCATCTGGATGCTGAGAGTTTCTGGGCTTTGCTTAACACCTTGGGCATTACACAGAGGAACCACACAGACTCCCTACACCAGGCAATTGCTACCATAGGGTTAGGACACAGTGGAGGAAAAGAATGCGTCTGTGGCAAAAGGAAAAGGTGTCCCATAACCTAGGCGGTCATAGAGGAGCAAGGCATCAGAGACCTTAGCTTCTCTAGGGGTCAGCATGTTGAGGGCGGCGCCCATCTCCTCTCCCTGCAAATTTTCTAAATACCTGGTCATACAGGCAGGTGTATTTTGCCTATATATAACATGTTTGAGTTCGGATGGTTATGAAATTGTTGAGATTCTGCATGTAGTTTTTGAGGTTATCTGTTGGTAGGCTGTGTGTGTGTGTGTGTGTGTGTGTGTGTGTGTGTGTGTGTGTGTGTGTGTGTGTGTGTGTGTGTGTGAGTGTGAGTGTGAGTGTGTGTGTGTGTGTGTGTGTGTGTGTGTGTGTGTGTGTGTGTGTGTGTGTGTGTGTGTGTGTGTGTGAGAGAGAGAGAGTATGTGAGTATGTGTGTATGTGTGTATGTGTGTGTGCTTATTTGTTAATTCTTTTATTTCGAGGATAATAGAATAAATGCTCATGTGCTTTTTACATCCAATCCCCGTGTGTATGCACTTTTGTGAATATTATCATCCATTCCCACTGTGTGTGTGTGTGTGTGTGAGAGAGAGAGAGAGAGAGAGAGAGAGAGAGAGAGAGAGAGAGAGAGAGAGGAGAGAGAGAGAGGAGAGAGTGGTAGACAGACAAACAGACAGACAGAGAAAGAGAGACAGAGACACAGAATAAGAGACAGAGACAGAGACACAGAATAAGAGACAGAGACAGAGATAGAAGGGGGCACTAGAGAGAGGGGAAAGACTCAATGCCTTTGAGTTGTTGTTTAAGTAATCTTTACAGAACTATCACACAAAACTAAGAAAAAACTGTCAATTTTTTTAAAAACATGTTTCAGACACACCTTGCCAGGAGACACAGGTACCAGAACAAGGTATGCCAAGTTTATTTTGTTAAAGATACCACTGTCCCTAGCAACTCAAAAAAAAAGATGATGCTTCACTAGCAGTAGGCTGTTATCGAAATACCATCAGTATCAGCGTGTAGGATCTATACCAGAAAGCTTTTTCCCACAGGTGCACACACACACATCCACAAGCACACCCACATCACTCGTACATTGTGTAGACGTTTCGAATCTTCTCTACGACACCTAAACTGACTTTTTAAAGCAATTGTATAGAATACAATACAACACAATACAGTACAATACAGTAGAACACAATACAGTACAACACAATACGCAGCCGCTGTAGTCTAGTGGTTAGGGCGTTGGACTCGTAATCTAAAGGTTGCGGGTTCGATCCCAGCTTTCGGCTATGGCGTTGTGCCCCTGGAAAAGGCACTTTACGGCTATTTTCTCACCCCATTCAGGTGTAAAAGGGGTACCAACCTTGTGTTGGGGGGTTAACCCTGCGATAGACTGGCGTCCTATCCAGGGGGGAGTCTATGACTCTCAGTTGCTTTACGCCACAGAAACCGGGATAAGCACCGGCCTGATGAGCTTTAGGCTCGGGATACACTTTAACTAACAACACAATACAGTACAATACAATACAACACAATACGATACAGTATAATACAAGCAGACGCACACAACACTAGCATGGAATAATACGCTTTGAGTCTCCTACATAACACCTAGGCTGATTTTTTAAGCAATAGTAATGGAAATGATAAAAACGTAACAACTTTATGAAGACAAGAGCAATATTAATAACAACGATAATATGATAACGTTTACAGTAGTAGTAGTAGTAGTAGTAGTAGTAGTAGTAGTAGTAGTAGTAGTAGTAGTAGTAGTAGTAGTAGTAGTAGTAGTAGTAGTAGTAGTAGTAGTAGTATGATGATGATGATGATGATGATGATGATGATGATGATGATGATGATGATGATAATAATAATAATAATAATAATAATAATAATAATAATAATAATAATAATAATAATAATATGGTGGTGGTGGTGGTGGTGGTGGTGATGATGATGATGATGACGACGACGACGACGACGACAATGACGATGATGGCAAACCATCGTGTGCACAAAGCAATGCACCAGAGCCTCAAGTAGAGTGGCTGAGACCAGACAGGCCCAAGCCCAGAGTCCATTAAATTTTCTCAGCAAGGGGCAGAGCAGACAGCACACAGGCAGCACATTCCTGCCATCCCTGCCCCTGGTCACTGGTGAGGCACCTGTCTTCCAAGCAGGTTTCCTGTTGCCTTTCTTTTTACCTGAACGCCCATTGTGCCATATGCGTGTTCAGAGGCATACCCCCCAAACCCAGAGACCTATAAAGGAGTGGCGCGCGCGCGCGTGCACACACACACACACACACACACACACACACACACACACGCACACACATACATACACACACACGCACACACACACACACACACACGCACTCACACACACATACACGCACACACACACCACACACACACACACACACACACACACACACACACACACACACACACACACACACACACACACACAACACACACACAAACACACACAACACACACATAGACACTGCAATTGCGAAACTCACAAGCAGCAATCAAGATAATCAGTCCCACTCACCACTCACCCAGAAATTCCCCTTCAAAGGCATGTCAAATATTTCCAGCTGGTAAAACATTCTGTGTGAACACCAATATCAAACACAGATCTGTCTGTAGATAACAACATAATTATATTTTTGTTCCTTGGCTAGATAGAGCCCCAAGCACCAGTGGTGAAATTTTAAGTATGAGACCGTTTAGCCCACATTAAGGTAGCCGCATTCTGACCTCAGGAAAAACGATAATTTGATAGTGCATGGCTACATAGACCTGCCTCCAAGGAAAACGCTTCCCGCCAAAATCTTTTCCATAGATGCACTCTCGATCTCTTGCATTTTGCTGATGAGGTGTCGTCTTTGGAGTTAAAAAATACATGTTCTTGTCCTTGTCTCACTTTGCCAGGAATCAACTGTGTTTCAGAATCTGCCACTGTGCGCATGAGAACTCCAGACAAGTACGAGTACATACCAGTGGCAGTGCCAGATGAAGTAAGAATGTCAGACGTCACCTCCCTCTCCTTCTCTGTGAAAACGTGTCACGACGCCCACCTGGCTCTCAGCACCAGCACGCGCACTTCAGAGCTGGACACCGGCGTCAGCATGTACGAGATCGTCCTCGGGGGCTGGGCCAACACTCAGTCCGTCCTGCGCACAAGCAAACAGGGCCCCAACCTGGCTGTGCGCAGACGTCACCGGCCTGTGGCCTGCCGTCACTTCCGCAGGTTCTACGTCAGGTGGAAGGAGGGGGTGGTAGAGGTGGGGGAGCAGAGGGAGGAGGGGGAGAGGGCAGGGGGGTACAGGGACCAGCCTGCCTTCCTGACCTACACTGACCCTGACCCCTTCAAGGTCAACCAGATCTTCGTGTCCGGATGGGCTGGACAGGGTTCAACCTGGGAGATAGGTAAGTCAGCCCTCCCTTTCCATTTCTCATGTTTTCTTGGGAAACATGGTGGGGGTTCGTTGTGCTGACGTTGATCTTTTCATCAGCCTGTTCAGTCCTTTGAGGTGACTGACAGCTTCACCTCTTCTCAGAAATGAGCAAGAATGGTGTTTAGCAAAAGAGAGCAAGAAGTGCGGGTTTGATCCCAGTTCAAGCCCCAACTTTTCCCCATCCACCGCACCTGGAGTGGGGTCTGAATGTTAGTCTGTGGCTTTCAGATCGCTGCCCCCGCTGTAGCCTAGTGGTTAGGGCGTTGGACTCGTAATCTAAAAGTTGTGGGTTCGATCCCAGCTTTCGGCTATGGCGTTGTGCCCTTGGAAAAGGCACTTTGCAGCTATTTTCTCACCCCACCCAGGTGTAAAAGGGGTACCAACCTTGTGTTGGGGGTTAACCCTGCGATAGACTGGCGTCCTATCCAGGGGGGAGTCTATGACCCTCAGTTGCTTAACGCCACAGAAACCGGGATAAGCACCGGCCTGATCTTAGGCTCGGGACAGACTTCAGATCGCCAACTCAACAAACTACTCGGCTATCCCTTCTCCCCTTCTCAATAAAAAAAGAAATATTCAAAGGGCTTAAAACCTGAGTGTGTCTTCTGTGTGTATTCTTTCTACAATAAAATTCCATTTAATGCAGCCTCTAGTGCACGATGGCTGTGTATTTTTAAAACCAGGTAAACCAAACAATATATTGAGGTAAAAAGGTAAAAGGTAAAGGTGTCTTATAACCTTTGTGATCGTAGGGAAGCAAGGTTTCAGAGACCTTAGCTTCTCTAGGGGCCAGCATACTGAGGGCGGCACCCATCTCCTCTCCCTTGCTGCTTTACCTTCCCTGACCCTAAAGAGGGCAGGTACCCATTTATAGCTGGGTGAAGTGGGGGACTGTACTGAAGCCAAGCCACACAAACGGTCACCCATCCAGCTGGTAACCACGCTCCATGCTTTGGCTCGGGGAAAGCGAGTGCTCTGACCACTGAGCTATCCCGTCCCCTAAAATTCATATTAAAAGACCTTAAACTAGCCTGTATCTCTCCTGGATAATTTGATAAGTTGTAAGCTGTCTTGGGGGCGGGATAGCTCAGTGGTCAGAGCGCTCGCTTTCTCCCAGTCAGGTTAAGCAACGTCGAGAGTGGTTGCCAGTTGGATGGGTGATCGTTTGCGCGCCTTGGCTTCAGTACCCCAGTTCAGCCAGCTGTAAATGGGTACCTGCCCTCTTTAGGGTCAGGGAAGGTAAAGCAGCGAGGAAGATGAGATAGGCGTCGCCCTCAACATGCTGGCCCCTAGAGAAGCTGAGGTCTCTGACGACTCGCTCCCCTACGACTACACAGGTTATGGAACACTACCTTTTTTTTTAAGCTGTCTTGGAGGTTGTGCCTGTCAGAGTGAAGTGGAGTGTGGGGGGGAGGACTGAATAAATTGGGGGCAGAAGGGTGTCTTTGTTGTACATTCTGGTGTAAATTGAGAAATTGAAGTACTTCAGAATGGTTGTCTTTTACCTTTTTATTAGTTTTCTTTTTAAATCTGTGTTTACTTTTTCCGCATTGTTATGTACGTTGTCCCTCTGTTTGTTGCAAGTTCTGCCTTGTCTTGGAAGAGCACAGCAGGCGACAGAGAAGAGGCCGACATGTAGATTGTGTCTATGTTATTTTTATTTTATTTTAGTCTTTTATGTCGAGGGTAATGGAATAAGCACTCATCATGTGCTCTTTTACATCCAGTCCCCCTGTGTATGCGGTTTTGTCAATGTTGTCATCCGTTCCAAACAGCACACAGGGCCTCGGTTTACAGTCTCATCCGAAGAGGGGAGAGTGGAATCAACACTGATATTAACTCTAGGAGGAAAATCCCCTCGAGCGGGAATCGAACCCAGGTCGTCAAATTGCGAGCGCAATGTTCTGGCCACTAGGCTATCCTGCCCCCCTATTTGGTATGTTGAACTAGGGTCCCACGTTACTGACTATCATGCCTCCTCCTCTCTGTGTGTTTCAGATTTCCCCGCTGCAGACAAGCTGAAGATACCACAGCCAGGTAAAGAGGATAACAGAATTAAACTCTGAAACCACTTTGCAACGCTAGGGTATAGTTTAGGTTTTTGTTTGTTTTTTTCCTTGTGTACATTCCTTTATGTCACAAAAAAAAATATCCCCAAAGTCGGAATGTGGCTACCTAAACGGGGGCAAAAACGGTCACATGCCGAAGCCTTAACGATGGGCGAGCCTGGGAGCTCCAGCCGAGGAAGAAAACCAACAAGAGAACCTGAGGGAGGAGTGAACACAATGGACTGGGATGTGACAGATGTAGCACGGGAAAAAATACTGTCATACGGAGGACAGGACGGTGTGGAAGGAAAAGTAAAGAAGAACCAGGTGGAGAACATGGGGAAGAGTTATTTTGGACATGATTAAACATCAGAAAGAAGGGCTGATGCTATTGATTGGATTTTGGTCCTGGGCCACAGCCACCAGGTTCATCAATGGTGACATTTTTTGCACATGCGAGCGGTTTTAATAATGATGATAATAATGATGATAATAATGATGATAATAATGATGATAATAATGATAATAATAATAATAATAATAATAATAATAATAATAATAATGATAATAATAATAATAATAATAATAATAATGATAAGAATTATAATGATAATGATGATGATGATAATAATAAATGGAATCTATATAGCACCATATATCTTATAAAAAAAGCTCTTGTATTCAACCTATTTTTACACATGCAACCAATAACAATTGATAGTTTTAACATATTCAAATCCACACACACACACACACACACACACACACAACACACACACACACACACACACACACACACACACACACACACACACACACACACACACGCCATTAAGGTACCAGAATTCCGAATTTTGACATCTGGCTCCCAACCATCGCACAGTGTGGTGTGTGTGTGTGTGTGTGTGTGTGTGTGTGTGTGTGGTGTGTGTGTGTGTGTGTGTGTGTGTGTGTGTGTGTGTGTGCATGTGTACGTGCGTGTGTGTGTGTGTATGTGTGTGTGTGTGTGTCGCGTGCGTGCGTGTGTGCGTGCGTGTATGCGTGCGTGTGTGTGTATGTGCGTGTGTGTGTGTGTGTGTGTGTGTGTGTGTGTGTGTGTGTGTGTGTGTGTGTGTGTGTGTGTGTGTGTGTGTGTGTGTGTGTATGTGTGTGTGTTTCAGGTCTTATCCTTCCTGAACCCTCTCCGTCATTATCAGGTAATTTGTGTCTGTCCCTTTTCCCCTCACCAAACTGTGCAAAGAACTTGCTAACTAATCAACACAGGTCTCTGTCTTTCCTTGTGTCTGCCCGTGTGTCTTTCACGTTTTGATGTACACTTACATAGACGTGGTGACTATGAACAATTTATAATTCAGCACTCGCACACACACACATCACACACACACACACACACACACACACACACACACACACACACACACACACACACACACACACACACACACACACACACACACACACACACACACACACACACACACACACACACACACACACACACACACACACGTTAAAGTTCAATAATCATGCCATTACACAGCATTCATTCATTACAAGGAAAACGACAATACTGAAACGGACAATGGAACATGATAGAAACGACATGGAAAAGAGTGGCAGGTTGTCTGTATGTGCAGGAACCAAAACCCATGCAGAGGCAGGCCGGTGTGCTCAGAAAGGATGGGGAGGGTTTTTGTTCACGTCTACTTCATTTGGGGAGGGGATAGCTCAGTGGTCAGAGCCACTCATTCTCCCCAAGCTAAGGTTAAGCAGAATCCAGCGTGGTTTCCAACTGGATGGGTGACCGTTTGCACGCCTTGGTTTCAGAACAGTTCCCCAGTTCACCCAGCTGTCAGTGGGTACCTTTCCTCTTTAGGGTCAGGGAAGGTAAAGCAGCGAGGGAGAGGAAATGGGCGCGGCCCTAAATATGCTAGCCCCTAGAGAAGCTGAGGTCTCTGACGCCTCGCTCCCCAAAGACCATATAGGTTATGGGACATCTTTACCTTTTCACGTATACTTCATTGCATTAACCATGGTAAAGTGTTTGGTATGTGGAACCATGCAAATAACTGTTACTTTAATTGCCAGTGCAACAGATGGGGAGTTCAAGACAAAACACTCAATCTGGAAAATGTGGATATAGAGAAAAAAATTTTTTTTGAGAGGTGTGCTTATTGAAAAACGGTGCCTAAAACAACAAAGACTTTTACTCTACAATATCTAATGTATTGATATAGAGCAACACCTTCAAGATATCAAATTCGTTTTCATGTCAAATTAAAGGATATCTTACCATTCCATTTTATTGGGTTTGCGACATAACCTCATACGTTACATTGCAGAAACGTGTCAGGTAAACATACGGACCACAGACTCATATGCCTACATCCCAGTAGCAACACCGCCCAACGTCCACATGGAAACTGTCACGTCCCTCTCCTTCTCTGTGAAAACGTGTCACGACGCCCACCTGGCTCTCAGCACCAGCACGCGCACTTCAGAGCTGGACACCGGCGTCAGCATGTACGAGATCGTCCTCGGGGGCTGGGCCAACACTCAGTCCGTCCTGCGCACAAGCAAACAGGGCCCCAACCTGGCTGTGCGCAGACGTCACCGGCCTGTGGCCTGCCGTCACTTCCGCAGGTTCTACGTCAGGTGGAAGGAGGGGGTGGTAGAGGTGGGGGAGCAGAGGGAGGAGGGGGAGAAGGCAGGGGGGTACAGGGACCAGCCTGCCTTCCTGACCTACACTGACCCTGACCCCTTCAAGGTCAACCAGATCTTCGTGTCCGGCTGGGCTGGACAGGATGGCACGTGGAACATTGGTAAGATCTGGCTCTGTGTCCACATGAAGCTTGTCAAACCATATCTTTACTTTCAGAAAGAACAATCTTCCTTCTTCTTCATTGTCATCAATCACTTTGACAGCAACTAATGCTGTCTGTTAAATGAAGGAAAATGCGTCACACTGCTAAGGGCCTGACGAGTCAGGCCTAGCATGGGACTTCAGCATGAGAGAGAACTGTTAACTTTGAAGTCTTTCTGGAGAAATGCCAGGAGAATGGACCAAGCAGGCTGAAAATAGACAAAGAG
>CM060335.1:49649468-49651968 GCA_030674155.1 Stramonita haemastoma
TCATATGTATGTATGTATGTATGTATGTATGTATGTATGTATGTATGTATGTATGTATGTATGTATGTATGTATGTATGTATGTATGTATGTATGTATGTATGTATGTATGTATATGTATATATATTGATTTCTGTTTCAGATCTGTCTTACGACGTAAAGGTACTACCAGACAGTAAGTATTGTGGGGGGAACTATTTTGTTGGTGGTTAAAATGTTTATACAATATGAGCATCACTCCTGCAGGTTTCTATGCATGCACACTTACCTGTAGGTATTCTTACGGAATCCCTTCTTGTCAGTTATGTCCAGTTTTGCAGTAAAATGAATACCCCAACACTATGCTTCTTGACCAGTCATGGGGGCATGCGCACAGTGCCGAAGTTCCCGTCCCCTTTCGTGTGGCGAAGTGCATGCAGGATATATCTGTGTTATCCACACTACTGGCCATAGCAGGCTTAAGCTTCTATGTTGTTGTTATGATCAAATTAACGTCCCAGCGGAGATTTCCGATTTAGGGACTGATTATTCTTCTATAGTTCTGGTGGCCTCTGCGACGGTACTGGAACCATTCGTATCGGTCATTGCAATTCCAATGGATCATTCCAGTGACGTGGAGAGGGGGAGGGGGTCTGCTGCAAGGGTAACAGTTTGCCCTCCATATTTACTTACCCAGGCTTTGCACTCTTAAGACTGGAGCGCAACTCCATAGTCTTCCGAGACTGATGGGTGCCTACTACTATCTACTCTTCTATAACATATAACGTCTATATAACGTGTGTGCAAGAGGTTAAGCATACGTTTCCTCACGGGACCATTGTTAACCACACATATCATCGGTAAAACCTTCAGAGGACAGGAGTTGATACTGGTGTTCATTCCAAGGAGATAATACCCTTCCATAGACACCTCCTTGAAGACTCCAACTAACGCCCTCACCCGGTTATCATCACAAGCTCGACACACCTCCCCCCCCCTCCTCGCCTCCACAAGGGCTCCTCTGTGAGGGCAGGATGAAAAAAAGTTGTGTAAACTTAATCTTTTACTCTCAATAAAGATTATTTTGACTTGACTTGACTTGACTTGACTTGACAATACCAGACACCCTCATAAAGTCTCAGACTCTTTTGTAAAGTCTATCCTCAAAATTTTTATGCAAAATGATATATCAAAGGATTTCAAGAACATCTTGCACACACGTTAAAACCTATTCCGCATTTTAGAAGAGAAAGTCTTTTTGTGGCAGTGGGAACAGATGACAAAATTTACAAAACCGCATCCACACAGGGGCTGGATGTGTGAGAGGAAAAAAAGCGCATAAGTGCTTAATCCAATATTTTCGAAGTAAGGTAAGGTTAAGGTTGGCCTAAATGTGTCCCATAACCTGTGTAGACGTAGGGGAGCGAGGCGTCAGAGACCTCAGCTTCTCTAGGGGCCAGCATGTTGAGGGTGGCGTCCA
The DNA here is from genome assembly GCA_030674155.1 of Stramonita haemastoma. Lineage (NCBI taxonomy): Eukaryota > Metazoa > Mollusca > Gastropoda > Neogastropoda > Muricidae > Stramonita > Stramonita haemastoma. The sequence continues at coordinate 49,650,927 of CM060335.1, forward strand.
TCTCCTCTCCCTCGCGCCCAAGAAAAAGTAAAGGAAGTAAAAGTGAGTAAAAGGAGGAAAACCCCCCAAACCCTGAACACAAGTTGAACGATTTGGGTTCGATTCCCGGTCGACAGGATTTTTCCTCTGGAGTTAGCATCAGTGCTGACTCCATTCTCCCCAAAAGTTCTTCGGATAAGAGTATAAACCGAGGCCCCGTGTGCGAACACACGCAGAACATCTTGCGCACACGTTAAACCCTGTTCCGCTTTTCGTAAGAGTAGGCCATCGTGTGCCGGTGGGAACAGATGACACGATTTACAAAAAAAACTGCATACACACGGGGACTGGATGTAAAAAAATAAAGTACATGAGTGCTGATTCCATTATCCTCGATATAAAGGAATAAAATAAATAAATAAATAAATAAATAAATAAATAAATAAATAAATAAATAAATTTAAAAAAACCCAAAAAAAAACCGTGTCTAATTCTTTTCTCCTCAGAACCCTGCACGGTAGGGGTGAGAACACCCGGCACGTACACCTTCATTCCCGTGACGGCTGCTCCCACAGACCTCCCCCTCCACACCCCTTACATCTCCATCGCCGTCAACAGCTCGGGGGACGTCTACCTGGCTCTCACCTCCAGCGAATCCCTAACAGCCCCGGAGAAAGGGGTGGAGGGGTATGAACTCGTCCTCGGGGCTGCCAACAGCACACACACAGCCATCCGAGGAGGCAGGCAGGGGAGGGAACTGGCCTCAGTCCCCCACACCTGGGCTTCGAACTCTGACCCGCTGCTACGGAGGTTCTTTGTCCGGTGGGGGGAGGGGCTGGTGGAGGTGGGGGAGCGGAGGGAGGATGAGGAATACCCGGGGTACTATGTGGATGAGGTGCCTTTTCTGACTTACCAGGACCCCTCTCCCTTCTCCGTCAGCCACATCTCCGTGTCCGGCAGTGAGCGACAGCCCAGCTGGTGGCGAGTTGGTCAGTGGTGTTGGTCACAGTGCTCCTTCTTCTGTCTAACTGTTGTCTGTCTTTTTTTTTTTGCCGGCTTGTTT
>CM060335.1:49656968-49729468 GCA_030674155.1 Stramonita haemastoma
ATGGTCAGTGGCTTTCTTTCCCACTCGTGGAATTCCACTTTACAGCCTAGTCTTTAGTGATCGACTATGACTCTGACTAGGAGGCTTGACTTGCACACTTCTTATGTGCTGCAGCCCAGGGGGCTAGATGGCCTTTGGAGAACATCTCTAACACTGACTGTCCTTATGCCCTCTTGGCCAAGAGAGAGGGGATGTGCTGTGGGCAAGGCATCTCCACTGTAATAAAATTTCTGTCCAGTTTACGAAACAGTACCTGCCTCATCTGCTGTTTTGGAGGTCATCGTCGAACACATCGGACAAACAAACAAACAAACAAAAAGACAGCATGGTGAGCTTGGCCTGTCTGTCTGTCTGTCTGTCTGACTGGTAGTGAAAGGGGTGAGGGTGTAAGAGGAGTGGGGGTAGGGTTGGGAGTGGTGTGTGTGTGTGTGTGTGTGTGTGTGTGTGTGTGTGTGTGTGTGTGTGTGTGTGTGTGTGTGTGTGTGTGTGTGACTATATACATCAACAAAGCTGAACAAAATAAAGAACAACTGTTTTTGAAGTCCCCCTTTTTTAATTTTTGGCCGTGCATTTCACTAATGTGTGAAATGGAGTAACTGGGATTAAAAAAAAACCCATTAAAAAACTGATAAACATTCAGGAATAAAGACGTATCTAAAAACCTTTTTAGATTTATTAACAAGTAAATTTCTTCACGCACGCAGAACACCTTGCACACACGTTAACACCCATTCCACCTTTTGAAAGAGTAGGCCACTGCGAGCCAATAGGAACCAGTGACAAAATGTAAAAACACACAAGCACGCCATTGTCATGTCATGTGTCGACGTCATCCCCGAGGTTGGAGTGCAGCTACCAAGATGGCAGTCAGACAGCTGTATATGTAAAATCTCACTATTGGTGAACCTGGAGGTCTAGCAGAGAAATGAAAAAAAAGGAATGAAACTCAGAGAACTATCCCCACCACCACCAAGAATATGACAGTAATTTAGCTGTGTGAATGGTCAGTGTTACATTGTTAATTAATAAAACACACCACCACCACCAAGAATATAACAGTAATTTAGCTCTGTGAATGGTCACTGTTACATTGTTAATTAATTTTATTTATTTATTTACTTACTTATTTATTTATTCTTTTATATCGAGGATAATGGAATGAGCACTCGCATGCTTTTTCTTTTTTTTCTTTTTTAAAATCCAGTCCCCATATGTAGCCTATGCAGTTTTGTAAATCTTGTCATCTGTTCCCACCGGCACACAATGGCTTTCTCTTACGAAAAGTGGAACAGGTTTTAACGTGTGCGCAACTGCATGTGTTCGTACACGGGGCCTCGGTTTATAATTTCATCCGAAGGACTTTTGGGGAGAGTGGAGTCAGCACTGATGTTAACTCCAGGGGAAAATCGCCTCGACTGGGAATCGAATCCGGGTTGTCAAATTGCGAGCGCAATATTTCTGACCACTAGGCTATCTGTCCTAACACACCTGCTTGTTGGCCAGGTGATATGGTGACTACCCGGGTTGAACACAGCCCCCTGAGCTGCACCCAGCCCCGCCTGTTCTACCTCAGCTGGGGTGACGGGCAGGTGAAGGTGGGATCTCTTCAGGAGGATCCTCGGCACCCTGGATCCTATGTGGAGGAGCCGCCATTTTTGGTCCATGAGAGGAGATCCAATTTTCCCATCGCCCATGTCTTCACTTCCGGTTGGAAGGGCGAGTTTCCGGAGTGGGAGTTTGGTGAGTATTTAATTTCCGTTTATTATTGTTGCCAGTTTCGTTTAATAATGATGAAAGTAATAATAACAATAATAATAATAATAATATAAATATTAAATAATAATAATAATAGGAAGAAGAAGAAGAAGAAGAGGAAGAATTCATCATCATCATCTATGAAATTATATACTGCTGAATCTTTAGAGCAAACAAATCAAAGCACTATCTCCATGCTGAGGGAGGAGAACAAAGGGTGAGAGGAAAAAATGAACAGAATGACCACATTCCTCCACAACACACACACACACACACACACACACACACACACACATACACACACACACACACACACACACACACACACACACACACACACACACACACACACAGAGAGAGAGAGAAGAGAGAGAGAGAGAGAGAGAGAGAGAGAGAGAGAGAGAGAGAGAGAGATTTGATTTGATTTGATTGATTGATTGATTTGATTTATTCTTTTATATCGAGGGTAATGGAATAAGCACTCTTGTGCTTTTTTACATCCAGTCCCTGTATGTACGCAGTTTTCTAAATGTCATCTGTTCCCACCGGCACACGATGGCCCACTCTTGCGAAAAGCGGAACAGGATTTAACGTGTGCGCAAGATGTTCTGCGTGCGTTCACACACGGGGCCTCGGTTTAAAGTCTCATCCGAAGGACTTTTGGGGAGAGTGGAGTCAGCACTGATGTTAACTCCAGGAGAAAAATCTCGACCGGACTCGAACCCGGGTCGTCAAATTGCCAGCGCAATGTTCTGACCACTAGGCTATCCGTCCCCAGAGAGAGAGAGAGAGAGAGAGAGAGAGAGAGAGAGAGAGAGGAGAGAGGAGAGAGAGAGAGAGATTTTTTATTTTATTTATTTATTTATTTATTCTTTTATATCGAGGATAACAGAATAAGCAACCATGTGCTTTTTTTCATCCGGTCCCCGTGTGTATGCAGTTTTGTAAATATTGTCATCTGTTCCCACCGGCACACGATGGCCTACTCTTACGAAAAGCGGAACAGGATTTAACGTGTGCGCAAGATGTTCTGCGTGCGTTCGCACACGGGGCCTCGGTTTAAAGTCTCATCCGAAGGACTTTTGGGGAGAGTGGAGAGAGAGAGAGAGAGAGAGAGAGAGAGAGAGAGAGAGAGAGAGAGAGAGAGAGAGAGAGAGAGACACACAACACACACACACACACACACACACACACACACACACACACACACACACACACACACACCAAGAACGGCCTTATTAGATGGCCTACTCGACTCTTCAAAAAGTGGAACTGATTTTAACGTGTGCGCAAGATGTTCTGCGTGCATTCGCACACGGGACCTCGGTTAATAGTCTCGTCTGAAGCACTTGGTATCCGAAGGAGTGAAGGTACAAATCAGATATGTATGGTGTGGACAAATTAGGGTGTTTTTAAAATTTAAATTTTTGCTCGTTCGTTTATTCACTCAGTAGTTTTCTACTAGGATCTTTTGTTCCCTAGTTAAGTGCAATACTTATAAACCAGTCCAAAAAGCAACTGGTTTCTGAATTTCAGAGTTTCCATGTTACATGAAGCCCCACACGACGCAAACGGCAGCTGAAGAGGAGGAGAAACCCAAACCCACAGCAGTGTTGACCACTGAACGAAAAACAGATTGAATAGAGCGAGAGAAGGGGGGAAGGGGGGGGAAGCACATTTGCATAAGTAGGCCTATTTGTTTGTTGTGGGTTTTTTGTTGTTGTTGTTGGGGTTTTTTTTTGGTTGGACAGGGTTTTTTGTGGTGGTTTAAAAAAAACAAAACAAAGCTTTTTGATGCTCATCTTCCGTGGTGTTCTTGTCCTGCTGTTTCCACGCCGCTCATTTCAATCTCTCAGCTCCCCCCCCCCTCCCCTGCCCCCAGCCACACCCAGCACCCAGGCTCATCCTGTCTTACACGAGTCAAGGTCTACAGGGAGCTCATACTACTACTACTACTACTACTACTACTACTACTACTACTACTACTGCTGCTACTACTACTACTACTACTACCACCACTACTACTACTACTACTACTACTACTACTACTACTACTACTACTACTACTCTCTACTACTTCTACTACTACTACTACTACTACTACTACTACTACTACTTATACATGGAATTTATATAGCGCTATAGCTTGCAATAACAAATCAAAATGCTTGCCTTCGACCTTTTCAACACACGCAATCAATAACAATTTCTAGTTTTTAACAAATTCGAACACACACACACACACACACACACACACACACACACACACACACACACACACACACACTCATCAATGTCAGGCCGCCATAGGACCACCAGCCAGAGAGGCTTTGCACTTCTGCTGGGTCACTTTGGTGGTGTTCAGTGGAGTCTGTTCTGAGCTAACATACCCAGAACACCCATTTTACTAAGCCCCCTAGAAACAGCACTGATAGCGCAGTTGTGGATCCAGGCTGAATGAGGCGTCCACCCGGTGTGGTGACCACCACAATGTCCCTCAAAAGACGTCCACCCGTGAACATCCAGCCCTGAGAACTTGGCACCAACTCCACACAGGCATCGAGATGTAAGGGAAACCCAAGGTGACGTCACCATGAGACCAGGGCAAAGTGAGATAGGTCACCATGAGACCAGGGCAGAGTGAGATAAGTCACACACCATGAGACCAGGGCGATCAAGGCCTGGCCCCCAAATCAGAGAGACTTTTTAAAATTAGTTGATGATCGATGGTGATGATGATAATGAAGATGATGCAATGGAAGCGCACGTACTCTGGCTTGTCGACGCTGTCTGTGATGTGTCATGATAATTATATACCCGCATCAACCGGGCCCACAAGGCCTTGCACTCGTGTTAAGTAATTTAAGCAACACTCGAAATTGTATCCGTGAAAAGGATGAAGCTCGACTGTGTGGTCCCTGTCTTCCCAATGAGCCCAGGCAAATTCAGTCTGGGTAGGAGCTGGCGAGAGTATGAAAATAAAACCTATGACCCTTATGAGATTGGAACCCACAGCCAATAACCCAGTGCATGAACCACTGCGGTATGGTGGTTGGTGTAGTCTCTGTTTCAAACACACAAAGCCCCCTTTTTAAGGGGATGGTGGTGGGGGTGGTGGTGGTGTTTTAGTTCCATTGTTTTGTTAATTGTTTCGGGATCATGTTGTATGTGTGTTCTTTTTTGTGTTGTTCCTACTTATTTTCCATGGCTTTGGGTTTAAAAGAAAATAGTGTCAAAAGCTTACTTTTGTCTGCTTGTTTAATTCCTTTAAAAAAAAAAAAAATTGGTCTTGAAATATTTTTTCTGTTTTGGTTGTTTGCTTGACAAGAATATCTAGTGATAAAAACTTCATACTAAGACTTTAGGGTCAGGGAAGGTAAAGCAGCGAGGGAGATAGCTGCCCTCAATATCCTGGCCCCTCGAGAAGCTGAGGTCTCTGATGCCTCGCTCCCCTACTGATATCGAGGGCGGCGTCCATCTCCTCTCCCTCACTGCTTTACATTCCCTGACCTTAAAGAGGGCAGGTACCCTTTTACAGCTAGCTGGGTGAACTGTAAAGGTGTGCAAACGGTCACCCATCCAATTGGTAACCACGCTCGATGCTGTTTAACCTAAGCTTTGGGGAAAGTGAGTGCTCTGCCCACTGAGCTAACCCGTCCCTTTCTGAAGAATACCAACCCATAATGAACTGCAGCTGTTTAAATGAGCAAGCGTGAAGAGCTTTGACTACAGGTTCACCAGCTTCTGTTGTTACACATCTTCTCATCCAGCAACTCATTGTTATGATTTCTGCATGGACACTGTAGCCGAGTGGATTACAGCTTTTGGTTTTAAACCCATGGAACTAAGGGTTCGAATCTTTGCAGCAGCATCTGGTTAATTAAGTGTGGTAATTTTTAAAAAAAAGATTTTCTTGGTCAATTTAAAATGTAGACCTGCCAGTGCCTTTATTCCATTATGCTTGCAGAAGATCAGATATACAACCGAAAAATCAGTATTTGGTGGGTTGCCAAGATGCACTTGTGGGACATGGAAGATTTGTGTGATTAAAACAAGAGCTGACTGATCCGATTCCTTGAAAGATGGCCGGCACTCAAACCACAGACAGACAGACAGACAGACAGACAAGGCACTCTTCATCATGGTTTGCAATTTCTTTTTTTAATTTGTTGCAAATATAGGTGAGGGGTGCTGGGTGGGGGACAGTGTACAGGAGGTGTGGTCACAGTGGACAGGACTGACTGACTCCCTCTCTCTCTCTCCCCATCACACCACAACCACACACCGCCAGATAACACCACATTGAACTCAACTGAACGGAACTGAATTGACTGGCACTGTGTGGACACATGTTTACAAACACTTTAATAAATCGAGAGGGGAGAGGGGGGAGGGAAGAGACCCAACTTCAATTACCCACGCAACACAACACTTCACATGAAATAGAAAATGCACATTTAAAGTGCGAATGAAAGTGAGCTAGGCACACGTCAACGTGCAAACTGTGTACAACACAAGCACACACACACGAACGAATGCATACAAGCATACATGTACACAGGCACGCATGCACACACACAGAGAAAAAATTTGTTTCTGTATAATTTCTTTGAATCATATCATCAACTCCTAGAGGTACACGGTACCTGATGGAAGGAAAAAAGTGTCTAAATCATTGGAAAATATGCGCCAAAGGAACATGGACACATTAACACTGTGCTGGAACACCATTAACTACATAGAACACTCAAGTACAAGAAAGTAACCACAAAGTAAGAAGTATTTTTGAAACAGAAAAAGAACATTTCTTCAGAACTCTGAAAGCCACTGCTATGAACTCTTGTCCCAAGAGTTTTTAAAATTTAGCTTATTTAAATCCAGAACATTCTTTTTTTCTCTTTCTTACATTGGCAACATTTTTTCCTTAGCAAAAATCCAACAGGATCAACAACAAACACGAACGAAACGTGAGCACTGCTCTTGCAAAAATTGTGCTATGAAATAAAACCATAGAAACTCTCTCCACATGAGGCCACTTAGATAATGAGTAAAGCTGCAACTATTTCTGTTTTGACAAATCAAATCTGTCTGTATTGCTAATGTCTTTAGCAACCAATAAAAAGAAAATTACCCTAGATATGGAAAACACAAAAAATTAACAGATCATTTTTTCTCCACAATATTTGTATACTGTGAACAAATTCCTGGCATGTTTTATCTACAGCTGATAAATTATAGTTCAAAAACCCGCCAAACTGAAAGACATTGAATGTGTCCTTATTTACATTTTGTGTGTCTAAAACCACGTACATCTTCAAGTCCAAAACCCTTTTCCATACCGTTTTCTTTTGCTTATCCATGTGGACACAATTCACTTATGCTTCAACTGGTCCCATAATTTCAACATTCTCAACAAAATGACAAGTCAAGCATTCAACAAGTGACACCATTGCAGAAATGAATCACAATGGATACATTTCTTCATCAAGCTGTCCAATATTCACACATTCCTCTGTGTCAAGACATCTATACAAATACAAAGGAAGTGGGAACAGCTTCAAAATGCCCAAGAAAACAATGAAACATTTGACAACCACAGTGCTTGGGTTTGCCAATGATCTCCCTTCCTCAAGTCCTTAAGTCGTTCTTAAAAAGAAAGGTCACATTTGGAGTTGTTATGATAATGAAGTTTATGCTTCCAATATTGTTTTCTTTGGCAATAGAACAAGTGTCGAAAGAAACACGAGACAAACAATCCACACCAACACAACAGTCAATCACTTCCTTTCAATGATGCAGAGTGAACAGTGACTAACAAATTTCAAAACACCAGAAAGCAAACTTCATTTTACGCTTGTTGCCCAGTAACAATGGACAGTCTTCATAATGGCTTTAACAAATTCTCCCCTTAAAAGAAAAAACACCCCAAACCAAACAAACCCTGTTACTTGGACAGAATTCTACATTAGTAACTATCTGTGTGTTATCAATGAAAAGAAACGGTTTTTTCATAAAGTTTAAGACTAGCAAGTCTTCTGTCCTTTCCAGATGTGATAAGGGTTAAAGTTAAACTAATGGTTTTTGTTCCTATGAAACATCTGCCTTTGCACTGATAGGACTGCAACATAAAGGCAACACTACCATTACCACCTTCTCACATGCAGACACGTCAACACCTGCCAATGTATGAGGGTTTTTTGACAGTGTGGCTGAACATGTCACACCTTCACTAAAACCTAGTCTCCCTCTGAACCTGCTGTAGTCCTTCCCAGCCTCAATTCCATCAGTCTTCTCCGTCAGCTTCAAACAGGCAAGCAGCTGGCAGCTGGTCTGGCTTGTGTCTGGAGTGCAGGACAGCATCTTGGCTGTGCCTTGCTTTGCATCAACTTCTTTGACATAAAGGTAAAGGTGTCCCATAACCTAAGCGGTCATAGGGGAGCGAGGCATCAGAGACCTCAGCTTCTCTAAGGGCCAGCATATTAAGGGCGGCGCCCATTTCCTCTCCCTCGCTGCTTTACCTTCCCTGACCCTAAAGAGGGCGGGTACCCATTGACAGCTGGGTGAACTGGGGGGACTGTACGGTCACCCATCCAACTGGTAACCACGCTCAACGCTGCTTAACTTGACTGGGGGAAAGCGAGTGCTGTGACCACTGAGCTATCCCGCATATCAGACTGTAAACCAGCACCCCATGTGCCCATGCATGTACATCACCTTACACACACATATCAGACACCCAGCCAACTTGAGGAAAATAGGACAACTCAAGCTGGTGGAATGAATGGCATGAAGAAACCCAGCATGCAATCTGAGACATGGAGGAGGGATGGGGCTCTGCCGCATTCAGCTTGAGCAAAACACACTGCCAGAAAGCTTGACAGCAGTGCCTCAGTCACTCCTACAGTAGTACAAGCAGTGAGAGAACAGACGTCAGACTGATTCAAAGGTTGAACAAACTGCCCAGCTGCCTTTTGGACTGACTAGAATTCTCCTAGCAGAGTAGACAGAGATGGAGTTGATGGTTATGAGAATGTTCCACAGCTGACCTGAGGGAGACTGCTCCTGCTGTCCTGGCTATGCCTGCCTGGTCAGGTCACTTCTCTCTCTCTCTCTCTTATGATATCCCACAAATGACGTCATACATAATGCATGTGAATTCCATGACCATTAAATCAACCACTGAGGTGACAACAAAACAGATATACTGTATTTCACACAGCTTTCAAACCACGACCACTAAGGCATACAAAACTAGAAAATGGGGAATAAAGACTGTAAGACACAATACCTTAAATCTGAAGAATACACACAACATATTGACCAACATAACCAAATGACATCCATTTCACACAACGCTTTGTCGAACGCTCAGACAGCAACTACTGCTGTCTGTCATATGAGTGAAAATACGTTGCGCTGCCGTAAAGTGCCTGACAAGTCAGGCCCAGCACATCTGTCTTCGGCATGCAAAACTTTCTTCTAACTGTTCCTTCTTGCAAGAAAATGACCAAAAAACACCAAAGAACTCCAATTTACAAGTCAACATTTAAAAGACAAACAACTCTTTAAAAAGGAAAAGAAACTGGGCATAAGACACCATGACAAACCTTCCTGTCAGTGTTTCACACCTCACTCCAAAAAGTCCTCACACTGCTAACGGTGGACAGTGGGTGTCTTAGGCATGACTTCTACAAAACCTCCCACAGTGCAGCACAAATCCAACATCACTCAGTAGGGCCTAGTCAAGAGTGCTACATTTAGCGCACTCCTTCCTTTTACCAAGTCCAAGTGTGATCAGCTCCTGCTATAAATAACACCAGCTGGCCACAGCTAGGCTGGGCTGGGATAATTAGCTCCTGAGAGGAGCTGAAAGTGGGGGATACTGACAGGTCCTCTAGCCATCTCCAGGCTGACAGGCAATGACAAGGAGAAAATCCAGATACAGGATACAACCTCAAAACTAATGAGCAAACACCAAGACACCTGCCTGTCCAGCAGCAGACTATTCACTAACCAGTCTCAAATTTTCAGGTGTAAATCTGGCAAGAAAAAACACGAAAAAGCAAACACACACACACACACCCACCACAAAATCCCACCATATCGTGATAAAACTGGTTTACAAATAATAATTTCAGGATATGTCCCTAGTGAGGGCTTACATCACGTGAGTGTCTCAGCAGGAGACTATGAAACAAATACACAAAAAGGATTGGAAAAAAACAACAAAAAACGGCACAACTGGCAAATGTCATTCATAGTCCTGACTCCTGGAGCAGGGTGCGATGAAAGCACTACATTATCAGATGCGTTGTGAAAAACGTCCTGACAACAGCTAACAACAGATGAAGGAACTGACACAACAAAATATGAACCAAGAATTGATACAGACAAAAAATGGTTAGAAACACGCAATGACAGAAAAAGCACAAACATTTCCAGAGAGTGGGAATGCTATATGTCCTAAAAGACCACACGTATCCAAACTGGGGTTTCTTATATATCCACTCACAAAAAGTGACCGAACAATAAGCAAAAAACACCTAACAAACAACCCCCCCCCCACCCAAACAAAAAAAAAAAAACGACAGGAGGAAAAAACCAAACAGAACCCCCCTAATCCTGCTACAAACACAAAGCACCCACATCTCTGATAAGTTTGGTTTTTTTAAAACTAAGTGGGTCAAAAGTTCCTCAAAATGATCAAATCCTTACAATCATCACCCCCCCCCAAAAGAAAAAAAGTAGCAACTCCCCCCCCCCCCCCCCCCCCCCTCCATAAACCTACCAACTAACCAACATCTCACACAGGTTATAGCTTCAAGAGAGTTTTAAACGTAAAACAGAATTTTGTGTGATTTCTTACAACATTTGCAGTTTATTCTGTACAAAAAAACAAAAAGCAACCCCCCCCCCCCCCGTTTTTAACCGTTTCTGAGAATTTTGAAGTGAATGTTCTGAGAAGGAAAAACACCTGTCAAGTAGTTATATCAAAGATAATAACTTACACATGCTTTCTAACAATTCTGCTTTCTCAGTCTAGATACTGACAGTGTTTGGATCAATTTTGTCAATAGGCTCCCCCACCCCACCCAAAAAAAAGAAAGCAAGCCAAACAATGTCAGTGTCTCAATCGCAGGGGTTTGGAACAGAGGAAAGCAGAATGCACCTCAACTACTATTGCACAAACCCGCTGATGTGTTGCATCCAAGTGTGTGTTTGCACACAGCCTGATGAATGTAGGTAGCGCTTCACATACTGTTGCCACCAAAATGACTTGAGTTCTTCATAACCATGTCTCTCTCCACACTTACGTCTTTTCTATTTTTCTTGAACAGAACGGGGTTAAGCATTCCTGTGTTCTCATCAATAACTACTTCACAGGTTAAAGGAATAACATCTTTGTCGACCATGCCGGTTTCTCGTAATAAAATGGATACTGAATACCATTTTACATGGAAGCTAAACAGCCTTTCTTCAGACTCTTTAACCAATCAGTTTCATGGATTTAAAACATAATCATCAATTACAATTCTGCGAGTTAGCCAAATAGTTTTGTAGACTGAACTGTCATCTGATTCAAATACATACACAAGCAAATTTTGGCATCCACGGCAAAATTTTATACCCCCCAAAAAAAAAATGCTTTAAGAAAACAAAGAACCTGGTCCTTGTGGTTTCTAAGTTTACTTGTTTTTTAAGATACACTTGTGTGCTGTTCAAAACAAAACATTCATTAGAATGAATTCTGATCACCAATATTTCACACAACTGTGATTATTTCAACATTGGCACCAGTCACTCTCCCCTCCAACTTTCAACAGATACAATGTGTTAACATCTATTCTGCTCAAAATAAAATACGCTATATCTCTCCATTCTAAATACAATCTGAATCTGAATATTAATGTCAGTATAAATACTGTCATTCATACACAAATACAAATTCACAAAATCCTATAAAAAAAAGTGAGTATATATTCACAGAAAAACACCGAAATAACACATCACCAACATATTCAATTGTCATCAATGAAATCAACATACCTTTAACTCATTCTTCAAACAATGACAAATGGCAATACACAAAACAAAAGCTCTCCTTCTAACAATGACATCACAGCTTCTTACAGGATGAGCCAAGCATAAAATGCAAGTTTTACATCAACCATATCAAGGTGAAGACAAACTGATAACCATCAACAACAACTTACACCACGAAGAAAGATAGAAGGAAAAACCACACTAGTACTAGTCAGAATAGATGATCTCCACCATCCTGATGAAAAAACAAAAAAACAAACCCCAACTCCTGTACTGTACAGACATAATCTACATTATCAAGAAGAAAAACATCCCACAACTGTTCAGTATGAACAAAATCAACATGAAGAAGAAAACAACCTGTTACTCTTGATTATGAACATACCATCAAGAACACTACCACTACCATTAGTACTACTACTACTACTTCTACTGTTCATTATGGACATAAACTCAAGCGGTGTACTTGCAGAACCATGCAGCAAAACCACAGTAATGAGAAAACACAAACTCTAATCCATATCACAACAAAAATCCAATCCTGCACAGTAGAGGGTCATCATTTCTATGAGCTATGATCAATGAACTCCAGCCTGCAAGTTGTCCTAGCAAGCTTTGCCCAGTGGTACATGATATGTCACTCTGTTAGATGGCTACATGTCAAATGAATCAACAGCTGAAACCTGTCTTTTTATCTGAAGGTCATTTTTTTTTTAAACATGGATGCAGGTGTTCAAATTCCCTTATACTTTTTAATCTAGTGGTGCATCTTTAGATGCTCTGAGCAGCTCTAGATCTCTTCGCTGACAGGAAAACTAAGTCAAAATAGCCTGTGCAAGGAAATGCTAGTACAAAATCAAGTGTAGTCACATATGCAACGATTTATGTAACTAAGGAACAGACTTTCTACAGTTGACTGATATGAAAAGACAAACTATACTAGGTAGAGAGGATGACTAAAGACTCTTTTTATTGCAAGAGACTTTTTAAACTGGTGAAGTTCAACCAGTTTTTACCCTCACTACAGTAGACACAGCAAGAGACTTTAAACTGGTTAAGTTCAACCAGTTTTTACCCTCACTACAGCAGACAGACACTGCAGGACTTTTTTTAAACTGGCCAAGTGTAATCAGTTTTTATAAGGCTGAGACAGTTTATCACTTGTTTTTGGTTTGACTGCTACCTCCTCCACAGAAGATCTCATCTGAATGGTTAAACGTTGAAGTCTATTTACACAGAAGCAAAATGTACACAACATTGAATTCTCTTTGGGATGATGCCTTTGGTTTCAGTCCCTAAATTGGCACTGCTGAACACACTGAGTTGTGAGAAAACTCAGCAGCCCTAAGACAACTCAGCTCAACAGCAGGAGCTTTGGGGTTGTTTTTAGAGGGGGTGTTTGTTTTGTTTCATAAAATTGCTTACTGAATGCTTATTTTTTTGTATCTTGTTTGTATTCATAGTAGTAGATGACAGAGGCCACACCCCAGCTTGCTAAGGTCTGCAGACATAACAAACACAAAGAGTTGTGATGTATCAAAAGTAGATCTTCTGATACCGTTTGTATCCTATCAGAGTAAATTATCTAGTTACCTCATCTTTGAAACTCTGTATTTCTAAAACTATTTCTCCTATATTTCTAATACTTTCTCTTATAATACATTGACATGTTTTCAAGTAAAGGGCATTCGCTTCACCTTTTTCAAATTTCGTATTCAAGTTTACAACTCAGGGGTGAAAAAATACCCCTTGTGTGTTAATTTAAATGGCTTGCGATTTTTGCTGGAACAAAACTTTGAATGTCTGTTTGTGCGTGAGTACATGCATGTATGTATGAATGTGTGACTGTGTTTATCTGCATGCAAACATGCATGTTTGATTACAAAAAATCTGAAGAAAGGACTTTTTTGCCTTTTGCTTACTGCTCCAATTCTGCTACAACTGCTACATCTGAAAAAAGGACTTCTTTTTTTTAAATAAGAAGCAAAACTGTAAAAACTACTAATGCCTTTTGCTTACTGCTACAATTTCTCAGACAATGAGGCACCTTAAAGCAAGATATGACTAGAACAGTTTATTTTTTAGGCATGTGCCTTGCCCTAATATCATTCTGTCTAAAGTCATAATGTGATAGTACTCTGACAAAGCCTCAACAAGGCACAATCAAAAGCATCTCCTGGATAGGTGTAATGTCCTCTGCCTTGTGTGATAAAGGTCATTTAACACACAAAAATAATGATGTGTGTGCACAGGCTTGTATATGTACATGCTTGTTTGAGTATATGTTAGTAAGTTCATGGTACACATGTCATCAACTCGCCTCCTTTTCCCAAAAAGAATTCTCATCTCTTTTACTTCTTCTCAGCCTCCTCCCCTAACACTGCAACCACACTAAGCTATACTTTCATTCATTCATTAATTCGTTCGTTTGTTCATTGATTCATTCATTCAAACACAAATAACAGAACAACAACAAAAGCAAACTTTTCACTTACATTTCCACACAAAACAATCTCTTCCTTGGACAAGGAAATTTTCCCTGTTACTCAAAGAACAGCAACAATGGAACTGACCACACCACAACACATCCGCCACAAAATCACAATGTTTTGAATAAAATATTTTCTGGCAAGACGGGCTTAGTTAACTGATGAAACCAGTAAAACAGAAAAGAGGAGCTAAAAGAATTGTTGCTGAAACAAAGGGGATACAACAAACTCATACCCCATGGAATAAGTTTAGGAAAAAAACAACTAAAAAAAAACCCCACTCCTCTCTTAGCACCTTTCATTTTGCATGCTTCATGTCCAATCTTCCAAATGGTTGGCCAACATTTCACCTCATTATGACATAAATAACATTAAAACACTGAATTCAGATGCTATTCATGTTTGTTTGAGAAGGAAATAAATTCCTCTTACTGACTGGATAACAGTTATAAATCTGTTTTACTTCAGGCTGAAGGAAACTTTGGGAAAACCCCAAAAAGGGTTAACCCATCTTTTATTTATTTATTTATTTTCTTTTATATTGAGGATAATGGAATCAGCACTTGTGCTTTTTTACATCCAGTCCCTGTGTGTATACAGTTTTTGTAAATCATGTCATCTGTTCCCACCGGCACACGATGGCCTACTCTTATGAAAAGTGGAAAAGGATTTAATCATCTTGTAGATGCAGAGGCAGCAAACTATACAACCTGCCCAGTAGGCAAGGAAAAGTTTGTAAGATGATGAATGTATACGTAAGGTATGTACACAAAATATTGCCATGCTGATAACGGCCTTGATGGGACCAGGATCTGCAAGATACCTCTATACCCACAGTCACAATGTGCTAAACATGGACAGAGAATATATATACACATGTCCAACCCTCCAGTGCAGCTGCAGACTGAGAATTTCATGGTTGTTCCTTCATCACGGCTCTCCAAACTGTGTATCTCCACATTTCCCCATCATGTAATCAACATCATCTTACTGCCTTGCCCTCACCAAAGAATGTGTTCTCCTTTAACACTTTGTTCAAACAAGCAAAACAAACACCCCCCCCCCTTCCCCTCCTCCCCCCCCCCAAAAATCAAATAACTTTACTCTGACCTAAAGAGTTCACTTCTCTCTCTCTCTCTCTCTGTTTCACCTTGCAGAGTTACATTTTCCAGTAAATATCAAGCAATCTCAACTCTAATAAACATGTTACACATTTTTTAATACAATCTGAACCTCCCAACTTAAATCTTTTCATACACATATGCTGAAAAATACTCCCCCCCTCCCCCCCCCAAAAAAAAATGACAAGTCAAAAACACAACATAAAAATAAGCACAACGAAACAGCAACAACAAAATATGTGAGCACAGTCCACATAATGCGAAGACAAGAAACACAACTTGAATAAATACATCACAGAACACAATACTTAGAAATAAACATGCATACATAAGTATGCATAAAACATAAGACTCCTTTTTTTTTTTAAGTATAAATTATGATTGCAACAATACTGACTAAATCTATTGCAAATCATTTTTTTGATGTCAAACAGCTGGCTAGGATCAAAAAGAAAAATATTGTACCCATCATAATCCCTGTCCAAAAATGTTTTACACAAGTTCTTATGTCAGTCAACTGTCAGTGGACTTGGGTCCATCCACTCACAAACGCGTGAGGCGTGCCAGCAAAGTGTGTAGAGACACACTGTTGAAGTGATAGCTGAGAATAATGGGTTGAACCTGTGCTTAAATTGAGGTTAATACAATAATAGGGGATGCAATACTCTATGCCACAAGGCAGCCAACCTTACTAGATCTTGTGATTAGGACTTGGGTGTGATTAGACATCCCTCTAAGGGGTTGAACATGTTTCAAGTTTAACTCTCTTAGTCCCAAACCGGGATTGAATAATTGCGCCCCCCCCCTGAATCCGAACAGGGATTTGCCAGGATTTACACACACTAGATTTCTATCACTAATTGCTACCACATGCCAAAGCTCTATCAGGCCAGAAAGAGAAACCCTGTAGAGTGTCTGGAAGTAATTATAGCTGCTGGCATGTACTTAGAAGGAGGAAAAGGCCAGCCAGCATATGTGACGCTCCACCACGAAATGAGTCGCTTAGCACATTACCCAATTTTGCGCTAGGAGCCTTTAAAGGCAGGTGGGGGTCAAGTTGTCAATTTTGTGATTTTGATTGATTATTAAACTAGATCTGTTTATTTATCTTATAATGAAATATCAAGGTATAATTTTTTTTCCTTTTGCTTTTAAATGTGTTTTGAAAATACCAAAGCACTCATTCTGACAACCTGTTACTAAAATAAACTTGCCCGTTTCTCATTTTGTCACATCCTGCAGTCTATCATTTCAATTTGTAATAATGTTGCACGGAATTGTCCGATTTTCAATCTTTTTTTTGTATTTGATAGCAAATTTATTGCACATTAATAACATGTCAATAACTAAAAATTGACCTCATGTGCACTCTGTCTCATTATGTGGTGGAGCGTCACATATGTGCCTGACGAATGCAAGAGGGTTAATTTTCAGTGCAGTTTTTTTTTTTTTTTTTTTAGTTTTGCAGACAGAATGATAACAGGTACAAATACTGGCATACAGGAACCAAAGAAACAATGCGATAACAGCCGTGAAGCAAGCAGTTAAAGTTTTATGGTACTGTTGCCTTTTGGAATGAATGTGAAACCAGTACAAACACAGCTACACCTTTACTTTCTTTTGTCTAGTTTAAAACAACTTGTTGATGGTATGGAGATACAGTATGGAATGTTTTTCATTTCTGCTTCTGACTGAAAAGGTAGTAGTGTGTGTGTGTGTGTGTGTGTGTGTGTGTGTGTGTGTGTGCGTGCGTGCGTGCGTGCGTGCGTGCGTGCGTGTGTGAGCGTGCGTGCGTGCGTGTGTGTGTGTATCATCGACTTATTTTGTGCAATAACAACAGCTTTCATCTTTATCAAGATAGGGGGTGGAACAGTCTAGTGGTTAGAGCATTGTACTCAAATTCTGATGGCCCTGGTTTGAGCCACCAGCAGAGACACACACACACACAGATACTGACTAATATACACTCTGCTGAGAAACTCTGATAGTAATGCAGGATCTCCTCTGCTGAGAAACTCTGATAGTAATGCAGGATCTACTGTGACTGGTGGCCCTGCACATGCCTCCTTTTAAAAGCTTCTATCTTGGAACTTTGGCTGTCTGCATGTCCTGTGGACAGACAAAAAATACTATCTGAATATTACCTGTGCAGCCAGAAAAAAACAACTTTTTTTTGGTTTGCTATTAGAGTGAAGAATTCTCTCTCCACTATCTTAAATACATCTCTGATTTCTGGTCCTCTGATTTTTGTTTTTTCATATTTTGATATGTAATCAGGGCTCTAAAATGATTGGTGTTCATGTTCAGTTCAGTTTGTTACATATCATATAGATTCACAGGCACTTGTGTACAGATTCTCAAGAATAAATAGGTTTTGATTAAAATACATCTCTTTCTTATTGTTCTAGTTTGCTATGTTGTTATACACGAATAAGCATTACAAAAAATGCGTCTTTTTATTTGGTGACTGGATATACACTGACTAATATACTGCTTGAACACAAGGGCAACAAAATATACTGAAAACATTGCTAGAATATGTTTGTAAGTTACTGTCCTCTTTTCACAAATCAATCCCCCCCCCATGTAATATGTACAAAACATCTTATTGACACTGATTGCCTATGCTGCTGAATTCTAACCTGGCAGGCTAAGACCATGCTCTTTACATAACTATACTGATATTAACACATGTATGTATCCACTCTACCCACACACTGAAACAAACTAAAACACAAACTCAACTCACAAAAAACGGAACACACAGCCTGTCCAAAAAGATTGCAAAACCTGATGATACAGGGTCAAACAGGGCGACGATAAATGAACAAGTTGAACATAATTATGAACACTCTGTGTTTTGTATACATCTACCCTACACTTTTACAAAGATGATTGTGTTATGCTGTACTTGTGATTGCTATTCCCCACCTCCCTGTTTCACACATGTCCTAAGGTCTGATTGTCATGAGGTTGCTTGCTGAAGAAGACCAAAGCCACACTTTTCTGTATTTTTGTTGAGATACAAAGCTTCTTTGTACACATCTTATCCTGGTAATACGGTACTTTTACTTTAGGTACAAATGCTTTCTTTTTCATTTACCTATGACTAACTATAAAATTATACACACTGTGACAGTTATAAGACTCATAGTTTCTCCATGTATGATACCTCGTGCACATTTTAGACCTGAACGTTTTTCCTCAGGAAAGTTCTGCCCTTCACAAACATAATGTGGTAAAGGCCCACATCTCTGCTGAATCCACTGACTGTAGGGCAAACACCTCACGGCTGCTGTCAGTCACCTGAAGCTCAAAATGAAAGGGAAAAAGTTCACCATTGTCAAGCATTACAATCATTGCACTGCAAGGGTTAATTAAAAGGAAGGGGGGGGGGGACAGAAGGCAGGAGACTTGACAGCACTGCAGTTCAGCAAGACACCATGCTTTGCTACCACTGTGCAGCTTGAATAAAAACCGTCTGCAAAAATAACCACCTACGTGACTCTTGTTCCATCTCCATGACATACACCCACTTGGACTGTTCAGTTCAATTTAACCCATGGGATACCATTCTCACATCTTATAGCCTACAGCCATCCAGAGAAAAAAACAACACCTCCCATACATCTGATTTAGTTTTACTATCCCCACTAAATGACAACATAACACCAAAGTGGACAAAAAAGGAGACAAAACAAAAACAAAAACAAACCCATCCACAACAACCACCCGAGTATTACTGCAGCATATTGTGTTTGCTGGCTCCCCCCCCACCCACCCCCACATAATCCAATACTGACCTGTAGGAGTAACTGTTCACTGCTTAGGGCTACAATACCTACACCACCAAACAGCAATGTACCTGTAGCCTTGTTTCTTTCTCCCCCTCCACAGACCCATCTTCTTTGAGCAATGTTCGCGATATGCAACAATCACCCGACTGTTAGGAAACTCTCCTCCATGCACAGAGCCAGTCATCATTTATCCAACAAGCCAACTGTCCTTGTCAGGACGTCACGGGACAACCCCCCACACCTCAGCACACAACAGAAATCGGCATGACTGTTCGGCAACATATCTTCAGCCTCACAAAACAACAACAAAAACCCACCCACCCACCCTGACAATCATGCCAAACAAAACATGTTGCAGAGATAGCTGACACAGAACACAAGTGACATGCTACAAAGGTGTGTATATGTTTTTGTGTGTGTGTGTGTGTGTGTGTGTGTGTGTGTGTGTGTGTGTGTGTGTGTGTGTGTGTGTGTGTGTGTGTGTGTGTGTGTGTGTGTGCGTGCGCTTGCACAGTATGTCACCGATACATGCAGTTCTGAAAAACAGCACTGTCTCTCATCAACCCCCTCCCTCCTGCTCTATATATACACCACCAACACATCAACAACTCACCACCAACATCCATTCTGCAAAACAAACGTGAACACAATGACACCCGGACAAAACCGATGACTGGACAGGGCACTCAATAAATAATGCATGAAACAAACACACACACATCACACCCCCACTCCACTCTGCAGACTAAGAACAGCACAGTCAGTTAGGTGCTGAGGAAACAACAGGGAATGTGGAAGAACCACACAGACTGGTGGATTCTGATGATGATGACGACGACCTGTACAGCTGGCTGGGTAACGACTATCATCCAGGTAAACTGTCCTCAGTCTACTTGTGCCAGACACTTCACGGTGAACACACATACACACATACATCCTGAACCAGTGACTAAAGCTGCAACGCAACAGCATGTCGCACGTGTCGTGTACGGTACAGTAAAACAACAACAGCAGGCTAAACAACAGAAACGTGGTCACCCAAACACACTGACCTACCAAAACCTGAACCAGTACCAAGTTAATCCACGACCAACCAGGACTAAGATGAACAGCAAAGTGCTAAACGAGCAGCACAACTAAAGCGAGAAACTAAACCAATCCGCTGTGCAGGCCAAAACACAACACACACTGAAATGTTCTCAAGTACATCCACATACAGAAAAAATCCTCAAAAAGAAGCAGAGTGTCCCACAACATCTGACCAGGACTACAAAAACGGGAAGAGAACATATTCTCCTGAGTGCGTAACGAATTGTCAGTTGACATTCAAAGTGCGTAACGAATTGTCCGTTGACATTCAAAGTGCGTAACGAATCGTCAGTTGACAATTCAAAGTGACGAGAAGGAAGCGAGAGAGAGGTCAGCCCAATAGTGGCAAGGGGAGGTAAGGGGGGGGGGGGGGGAGGTGGGGGGGGGGGGGGGGGGGGGGGGGGGGGGGGGGGGGGGGTGGACTGAAAAAAGAACAAGAGCATTGAGGTGGTGTCAGGTATCAAGTGTTACCAGCTCTCTCCCGCACAGAAGGTTTGAGGTGGTATCAGGTATCCTATCTTATCTGCTCTCCTGGACAGAAACAAAGTTTGGTGGCCATGGCTTCAACTTTCAACTCCACAAACAATCAAGGCATACGCTTGAGACAACAACAACAAAAAAAACCCACTCCCCCTCCCTCCACCAACCCCCCCCCCCCCCCCCTCCCCAAAACAAAAACTGAAAACCAATAATCTCCATTTCTTCACTATCATGCAGTGTTTTTCACACCGGAAAAAAAAGTTTGGGGCTAAAGGCAGCCAAAGTGTGGTCACTTTGTGGTCACCATTCCTCGTGCTCTGCCCTCTAGCATTCCCCAAAGGTCAGGGTCAAGGCTGCCACCCACGGCAGCACATTCCGTCAGAACACAACACTCCTCCCCCTCCCCCTCCAACCCTGTTGCCCCCCACACTTCTCTGTCCCTGGTTTCTGTCTGCTCACCACCAGTTCTTCAACCTCTCACACCAAACCTTGACAGGAGAGAAAAAAAAAAAAAAGGAAAAAAAGGAAAGAGCCCTGTAAAAGAGCAGTCCCCAACAATTCCAGTTCCCACATATCTCAAGCTGTACTGCTGACTTTTTTGTGTTCAAAGGAGACCGAGAAAAAAAAAAAAAAAAAAAGAGCACAGAAAAAAAAAGAAAAAAAGACAGAGGCGGTGACATCAATGGTCTTTGAGGTGGCCATTACTGGTGGATTTAGCGCCGCCGCCGTTGTTCCCCTCCTCCTCCTCCTTCTCCGACAGAGAACCCCCGTTCACCTCCCCCTTCCTCAGCCGGCTGTCCCCCCCTACATTCCTGTCCAGGCTGTGGGAGCTGCCTGTGGGAGTGCTGGGCGTCACCTTGTCGTTGATGTCGGACTCTCCCGAGGTGGACGAGGGCACCCTCTCCAGGGAGCTGGACATGGCCGCCTCCCTGGCCGCCAGCTCCTCCTTGATGAGGTCGGCCACCGAGGACTCCTCCTCCACAGGGCACCACCCCAGGCGGCGGATCAGGGCGGCGTAGATCTTGCCCAGGCTGGGGATCAGCAGGGTCTCGTGCCCGATGGCAAACAGGCGGTAGTAGGGCCCGTGGAAGGGGTCCGATACTGCCGGGCACAGCATGTTGTTCAGGTTCACCTGGGTGGTCTGGGGACACAACAACGACGCATGTTGTTACAAAACGGTGGTCTGGTAATAATAATGATAATAATATTAATAATAATAATAATAATAATTAATACATGGAATTTATATAGAGCTAAATCTTGTAACAGCATGTTGTTCAGGTTCACCTGGGTGGTCTGGGGACACAACAATGCATGTTGTCACTAACTTCCAATACTGAGCTATCACACCACTCAAATAATGCTGCCAGATTTAAGTACAGTGCCATCTCCAGCAGAATGTCATGGTCACTTTGAACAACTCAATTCATCACAAAAAAAGTTATCTTAACCCTCTTAGTCCCTATCCAGGATTGAATAATTACCGCCCCCCCCCCACCCACCCACACCCCCGCCCCCAGTCCCAGGATTTGCCAGGATTTACATACAGTAGATTTCCATCACACTGTGACCATCACTAACTGCTACCACATGTTAAACCTCTATCAGGCTAGAAGGGGAAACCCTGCTGAGAGTCTAGAAGTAATTATAGCTGCTGGTATGTATTTAGAAGGAGGAAAAGGCGAGGGAGTATGTGTGCCAGACCTGATTTACTGATGCAATGCGAAATCTAGGGGCAGTTTGTGTTCAGAGAATCCGAATGCAAGAGGGTTAAACTCAACTTCAGTGTCTCAGTCACCGCTGCTGACAGTAGGAGATCATCCATGTAATACCACCAGGGGTAGCTCTCTCTCTCTCTCTGTGTCTCTGCTGAGTTCTGTGATCTGCAGCTCTCCCAAACCACTGATCTCAGTGACGTTAGCAATGTTGGATGTTGGAGGTCTGCCTCTTTTCCTTCTGCCCTCACTTTACCTTGGAGAACTGTCATTATCTGATTTGTCTGTGTGTTTCTGTGTGCATTGCCAACATATATCCAAGTCTGCGCTAATCAATTTCAAACAAAGTTTGTCTTTGCACTGAGAGTTCATCAAAAATGTTTTTATTTGTTCTTCTGTCTGATCATTTAAGTCTTATAAGTTTCCTGTAGAACCACATTTTGGCTGCAAATATTTTGTTCTCTATTCAAATTTTGTAGTGTCCAGGCTTCTGACTGGTGCTGCAATACAGGTCAGATGAGTGTTATAACAATTCTGCAATATTTAGGCATGCATCTGTCTTTCCAAATATTAACTGAATCATCTTTTGCTTGGTCACACATGTGGGTATTAAAAAACAAACAAACAAACCTTGAATGAGAAATGGAAAAAAACAAACTGAGAATCTGATAAAAAGAGCTGGTACTAGATGACAATCCAGTCTGTATCCTGCAAACTGTATTACTCACTACTGCAGATTTGCAAGCAAGGTCATGACAGTGACTGCTTCATCAGGTAGTTTTGCAGATCTCTGTGCTAGTGGATGACAGATATTGTGGCCTGCCTGCTGTATTACACAGCAGATTAAGTACACAACAATGGCTGTATACTTGCATGTCACCTTACCATTACAGATTCACATGACAAAAAAAGGATGTTTACTGCCTATTGTCTGACCATTGCAGTTTTCCCAGCTAGGCTGTATCCTGTATTACTATTGAGTGTTTCCAGGCTAGCAAACAAGGAAAGTTGTATCCTGTATGTCGTGCTACAGTCATACATTTCCAACCTTATCACCATGAGGAATGTTCATACCAGTAGATATTGAAGACTGTTATCTTAACTGGTGCAGAGATTTCTAAGCTAGTGGACAGATAGACAGACTGGTACACACACACACACACACACACACACACACACACACACACACACACAGAGTGGCACACACACACACACACACACACACACACACACACACACACACACACACACACACACACACACAGTGGCACACACACACACACACTGTCTCCTGCAGGCTATATGAACTGTCTGAGTGTGTGTTAAGGGAACTGATCACTCACAATGGCCAGAAGCTGGAGGGGGATGAAGTGGTAGAGGAAGAGAAGGCCAAAGGTCATGGCTGCCCAGCTGAAGTCACTCAGCCTCTCTGGAATGTAGGGGTCTGCACACACACACACACACATCAACCATATCACAATGATGATGATGATGATGATGATGATACAAGTCACTCAGCCTCTCTGGAATGTAGGGGTCTGCACACACACAACCATATCAACCATATCAGTGCTCACTCCACTCTCCCCAAAAGTCCTTCAGATGAGACTAAAAACTGGGGCCCCATGTGCGAATGCACGCAGATCATCATGCGCACATGCTAAATCCTGTTCTGCTTTTCGTAAGAGTGGGCCATTGTGTGCCAGTGGAAACAGATGATAAGATTTACAAAACTGTATACACACAGGGTCTGGATGCAGAAAAGGACATGAGTGCTTATTCCATTACCCTCGATATAAAGGAATAAATAGATAAATAAATAAATAAAATAAATAAATATCACAACACTCCTTTGTCATTATGATGATGATAATGATGATGATGGATGATGATGATAATGATGATGATGATGACGATGATATGGATCATACAAAGGAGAAGCCACTCAGCCTCTCTGGATCCCAGGGTGTCTGCACCCATATCAAACTTAGCATAGTCTTTAGTTATGACAAGGTGATGTTGATGACAATAATGATGGTGATGATGACGACGATGATGATGATAACAATGACGATGATGATGATAATGATGATGATGGTGGCAGTATTTCTGAAGGAGTTACCTCTGTATTCATAATCAGGAGAGTAATATCAAGTGTGATAATATACATTATCAGAAAAATCTTTTTGTGCAAAGTCCAATGATCTTTCTCACCTATCAACTTCATCAAGGAGTATTTCTATTCTCACCTACCAAGTCCTTTGACAAGTTGTTTTGTTGTTTGGTTTTTGTGTTTTATTTTGGAAAACTTGAACCAGAAAATGCCCCCCCCCCCCCCCCCCCCCCCCAAAATCGAATTATCTTAGCTGAGGTAACATTTGCTATCTTGAAATCTGACCCATCTCATCAGCAAATCCAATAACATCCTTTACCTAAAGTTCAAAGTCAACAAAATCTAATAGCAAGCACCAGGCATTTGGGGAAAAAAAAGAAAGAAAAAGGAAAGAACAGAAAGAAAAGATAAGAAAATGGCAGAGCAGAGAACAAACAAACAAAAAAAAAGAGTTCAACCTCTCCCCAAAATAACTTTGGGGACTAAAACTAAACACATGCTTTGGCCATCACTTTGACTCCTGTGGCTTTTATTATTTTCTTACAAGACAGGCTGCACTGCAAACACAGGGGCCGGCAGACAGACAACCAGATGAGCAATTCAACAAGATGAGTGATTCAACAACAATTGCAACTAGATTGGTGAATGGTCTGTATCGATTTGTTTTGTTGTTCTGCGGTTTATATTCCCAATGAGATTGTAAAAACTGTTTTTAATTTTTTTTTTTTTCCAATATCAGGTGGTACTGACTATATATATAGCAGTGCACTTTATCACACAAAAATTTGGTATCAATATTACCAGTGGTGGTGGTAGTGGTGGTGGTGATGTGAGTTGGTGTTGATGCCTTCAGAAGCCCTCAATATGGGCCACTGCAAGGTTGACACTACGTCACAGAAAAACAAGATCATATATATACCTAAACACCAAGCGCAAGGGTACTGACACACCATGACAGTGCACACCAAAAACCAACCACATAGCCCAGTCAGAATATATGAAGGACACCTGAAAGACAAAGGAAACACAACATTCCACTATATCGGAGGGCATGTAAATCTACGATATACTCTCAGGTTGGTCAATATTTCAAAAAAGATTTTCAGAATACCACCACTAGAGGTATCAGTACAGACAGCTTTGTGGTGTAGGCATCAAACTGGAGATAAATATGTGCAGCTCTGTGGGTGCAGGCTTACACAGCTGCTGAGCTGTCTATTTGTGGGGGTTTTTCCCCTTGGAGCTAACTCTGGTTCCTACCCTCTGTCCTACAAGTCCTTCTGATGGGACTATGAATTGAGGTCCAATGCGTGACCATAACATTCATCTCTTGCATCTATATGTTACAAAACCACTTTTTAACCCTCTTAGTCCTGATCCTGGGATTTGCCAGGATTGAATAATTACCCCCCCTCCCCCCCCCCCCCAAGTCCCATCCCGGATTTGCCAGGATTTACACACTGTAGATTTCCATCACACTGTGACCATCACTAATTGCTACCACATATTAAAGCTCTATCAGGCTAGAAGGAGAAACCCTGTTGAGTGTCTGGAAGTAATTATAGCTGCTGGTATGTACTTAAGAGGGAGGAAAAGGCCAGCCAGCATGTGTGCCTGACCTGATTTCGTGATGGAATGCAAAATCTAGGGGCAGTTTGTGTTCAGAGAATCTGAATGCAAGAGGGTTAAAGGAGAGCTGGCCAGACCCAGTGGGTGACAATACCAATGAGACAAACATGCACCATGACATCTGTGACCTGGACAACAATGGACTCTGTCTGGTTTCAATTAACGAACCCCAAACACACTACAAGGAAAGTTCACTGCAAATCCCAGGCAACGATTTCCTGAGGAGTCTAGAGAAAAAGAAGCCAGAGAAAAAGAGAGGCAAAGAAAGACAGGTATGCAGAAGGTTCTTACCTCCCAGAAAAGAAGAGAGAGAAAAAGAGAGGCAAAGTCAGGCAGGTACACAGGCAGAAGATTCTTACCTCCCAGATGCATGAGGTAAAATGGAATGACCAGCATCAGAATGTGTTGAATGTAGTACACTTCTGTCTCAAATGGCAGCTGTTGAAAAACAAAACAAAAAAAACAGTCCACACAGGCTTCAACATACATGTCATTAATTAAAATGCAAACATAACCTGTTTAACTCATTGAACAAACAAAAAGTGCATGGGACCAACAAAAAACACAAAAGAAGAAAATAAAAAAACTACCACCATCAGTCACAACTATCTTCCTAACTACCTGTTTGTTTGTTTGTTGTTTTTTGGAGAGGCATTTTTTTGTGTTTTATTTATTTGGTTGTTTGGGTTTCTTTTAATTGGGGTGGGGGGATGTATCTCAAGGAATGGTTCAGTACTGGTACATCTAAGCCACTCATCCTGACCTCATCCCCCCCCCCACACACACACACACAGACACACACACACACTCACAGATAAATGCAGGCAAATGAAACAGTCACAGCAAACAATTAAAAAAAAAATCACAAATTTACCAGCCAAAATACAAATGCTGTGATAGCCTTTCTTTTTTTATTATTGTTATTTTTTTAATACAAATTATTAAACATGGCAAGTTATTAACAGAACCAGACAGTGAAATGTTGCCTTTGTCTCTCATAGTTACTAACAGTTAGGTGTTCATTTTTACACAACAGTAACAGCTGCAGTGCACTAAAGCAGACACACAATGGCTTTCAATGCATCAGGCAGAATCCCACTAGTCAGTACTTTAATTAAAACATTTCCCTTGCCTTGATTTTTTTTTTTTTTAACAACTGACTGAACAGAGAGTTTAAAATACCTTTAATGTGATACATGTTGACATAATGAATAATAATCACAGTTATTGAGATTATCTTTGGTTCCCTTTCTGTAATGGGTACAATGTAGTAACCAGCATATTTGTATAATGTTCAAGGGTGATTTTCACTATCTGTTTGTCTGTTGTGTCATTAACAGGGGAGGGGGGGGGGAGAATTTAAAAAGCAACAATAACAACAACAACAGAGAAAAGAATGAAAAAGAAATAAGAGCAACTGCAAAGCAAAAATATTCTGGTTGCAGGACCATGGGAATGCAGGCGATGTGAGGTACACATGTTGTGAACCAGAGCATTGCCCCCTGTTGCCATCATTTCTTGTCACCTCCCTCACAAGTTCATTTCCTCACTCCTGACACCTCCTCATTGACAGCACATTTTAAGGACTTGGGCCCAGATGGTGTGTATGCATGCCCACACATGCACACACATACGCATACATACTTGCATGCATACACAAGCATATTGCCCTGTGTGTATTATTATTGAAATAAATAAAGATAATACCACACACAATATAATCAAGCTTTCTCTCTCTATATTATAGTGATCAACACATTCATACATGTGCATTATGCACATTCTTTTCACCCACCAACACTTCCACACACAACACACACACACACACACACACACACACACACACACACACACACACACACACACTACACACACACACACACACACACACCACACTACACACACTACACACACACTACAACACACACACACACACACACACACACACACACACACACACACACACACACACACACACGACACACACACACACACACACACACACTACACACACAACCACCTCACCACTCTCAAACACACACACACATGCACACTACACACACACACTACACACACACACACACTACACACACACTACACACACACACACACACACACTACACACACACACACACACACACTACACACTACACACACACTACACACACACACACACACACACACACACACACACACACACACACACACACACACACACACACACAGAAAAGACAGACTCACCATGCGGGTGTTTATGACAGGGAAGAGAATGGCGATGGGGGCCCCAGTCAGCATGTGCATGTGAAGTCGAAAGGCTGCCGTCACTGCCTTGCTGGGGGGAGAGGCCAGCAGGTAAATCTGACACACAGGATTCAAGATTTAATTCACCTTTGGGGGCATGGAGGATTTCAAAAAACAAAATCAACTGTAACATATATAATTTGCATTAATAGAATACGTTCACAGTCACACACAGAATTTCACAGAAATAAAAATATATAGTCAACCTTTTTATTAATGTCTGGCAACTTTACTCTTAATTATGAATTTGCTAAGTTTTAAACACACACACACACACACACACACACACACACACACACACACACACACCACACACACACATGCACACACACACACACACACACATGCACACACACACACACACACACCCCAAACATCACTGCAATGAACATCAGCACAAATCCTTCCTCTCACACATAAAAAATAGAGATGAAGTGCAATCAGCACACGTCACCAGAAAGAAACAAGCAAACAGCATAGAAAGAAAGAAACAGCATTTAGTTTACAATCTACAATCATCTCTGGAAGAAATGCATTCAGCACACATTACTAGAAGAAAAAACCCCCCAGCAAATTAATAGCATAGAAAGAAACACGCAAACAGCATTCAGTTTACGGTCTACAATCATCTCTGAGAAGTGTAGATCCCATGGGCTACCCTGAAATTGAAATGTGGCTACCTTTAACAGTCAGCAAAAATGGTCACCTAAACTGTCGTATGCAAAAATCTCACCACTGGTGAACCTTGCAGCTCTCTAGTCTCTCTAAGTGAAGGACAACAACCCCCCCCCCAAAAAAAAAAAAAATCTACTGACCCAGTAACTGTCTGACCGACTTCTCCCTAGACTCCTTGAGGAGTCACTGAGGTGGGGGGGGGGGGGGGGGGGGGGGGCATGCAAAGCTTTATCTGTTTTGTAATATGTGTGACTAGCAACAGCTTTTTGAATCAATGTGTGTTATTCATCATTGCACTGAATTGTTCAGGCAGTTCTCTTAGGTAGCTAGTCAAGCCTTGTGGAGCCCACCACTCTGCAGGCAAACCAGCAATTTATCACACACACAGCAACAACAACACAAAAAGCAAGTCAGATTCCTCCAGTAGAGTTTCTTAACCTTCCTTGAGGACAAATAAATTATGGACTGTTTTGTGTGTGTGTGTGTGTGTGTGTGTGTGTGTGTGTGTGTGTGTGTGTGTGTGTGTGTGTGTGTGTGTGTGTGTGTGTGTGTGTGTGTGTGTGTGTGTGTGTGTGTGTGTGTGTGTGAGTGAGTGAGTGAGTGAGTGAGTGAGTGAGTGAGTGAGTGAGTGAGTGAGTGAGTGAGTGAGTGCGTGCGTGAGTGCGTGAGAGAGAGAGAGAGAGAGAGAGAGAGAGAGAGAGAGAGAGAGAGAGAGAGAGAGAGAGAGAGAGAGAGAGAGAGAAAGAGAGAAAGAGAGAGAGAGAGAGGAGAGAGAGAGAGAGAGAGAGAGAGAGAGAGAGGTGTGTGTGTGTGTGTGTGTGTGTGTGTGTGTGTGTGTGTGTGTGTGTGTGTATCTGTGTCTGTGTGTTTGTGTGTTGGAAGTTTGTGCATGAGTGTGTGTTTAAGTGTGTCTGTGTGTGTGTGAGTGTGTGTGTTTGGTTAGTTGGGATGAAGCTTGTAATGACAGACATGCTTTAGTCGAGAGGGAGCTAATAATGACAGCTACATTTATCTTGGGTCACATACCTAGACACATATCCTTCAAGGTCCAGTCCCTACAGCTCACACTGACCATTCTTCAGCTGGCAGCCTGTCTAAAACTGACTCTGCAGCTTTCTACTCAGTGCATCAAAGATTCCATTTTCTACAGAGATGGTACCGATAGCAGGGTAATCCTAACACAACTACACACATCACCTAGAAATTCTTTCCATCTGTCAGGTGCTGAATTCATGACGAACACTTCACCTGTTGAACAAACCCCTAGATGCCAGAAAGTGTGGTACCATGGACCATGTGTCTTATCCAAGAGTGCACAGATTGCACTTAAGAAACTGTGCACCATTAGACATTTATTTCCTATGAAGAAGAATCTCTCTCTATCTAAGTCTTCCAGGTCAGAGTATAAACCAAGGTCCTGTGTGTGAATGCACACAGAACATCTTGCACACACATCAAAACTGATTCCGCCTTTCGGAAGATTAGAGCCACTGTGTGCTGGTAGGAGTGTATGACAAAATTTACAAAAACCATATGCATGCGGGGACTGGATCAATAGATGCAAAAAAGCCCATGAGTGTTAATTCCATTATCCCTGAAATAGAAGAACACACACACACGCATGCACGCACACATGTATGCATGCACGCACTGACTGACACACACACACACACACACACACACACACACACACACACACACACACACACACACACACACACACACACACATTCAGAAATGGGGTCTTCAATTTACAAGCTTTGTTTAAACTAGAGTTGAAAAACCAAGTACTCCCAAAATGTGGTATGCACTTGTTCTCACTCATTATCTTGTGACCACATTCTTTTTGACTGCCCTATCTGGACTTCATTACAAAAAAATTCTGGTATATATCTGAAAAGGGAATATGTAGGTTAAACACACTCGTGGACCAGACATTTTTGATATTACTAAAGTTATTTCTCGATCTGTTATTGATGTTCTGTTATGGGTTTTCTTTTGAATTTTTTAATTGAGGATTTGTTTTAATTACTTTTAATCATTGTTTTGGACTAATATCACCTAGAGTGAACAGACTTTAAAGAAAACACACACGCACGCACGCACGCACGCATATGAGGAGCACAAAATCATGCCATAAACATTTGCCCATCCCACAAGTACAGATAAAAGGATTCTCTAATAAATGAGTTACACACACACACTACACACACACACGTACACACACACACACACACACACACACACAGAAATATAAATCACAGAAAATAAAAAGAGACTGACTCAGCTGTGAACACACCTCCAAAACAACCACATTAATTATAACCCTCCCCCCTCTCTCTCTCTGTCTCTCTATGTCTGTCTCCCTTTCTGTCTCTTCCTGTGTGTGTGTGTGTGTGTGTGTGTGTGTGTGTGTGTGTGTGTGTGTGTGTGTGTGTGTGTGTGTTTGTGTGTGTGTGCGGGTGCGTGTGCGTCTCTCTCTCTCTCTCTCTCTCTCTCTCTCTCTCTCTCTCTCTCTCTCTCTCTCTCTCTCTCTCTCTCTCTCTCTCTCTCTCTCTCTTCTCAAGTCATGAAAAAAATGAAGAAGAGACATTGCTTTGTTGCAGACAAGTTTGTTGTGAGATGTATGTTTTGAATCTGTACAGTTTTGCAGAGGAAATTTGTCCCCCTTACCAGTTTCCATTGTAAGGGCTAATCAGAACTAATATGCATTTAAAAAAAAAAAAAAAAAAAAAAGGGGGATCTGAATCTATCCTGTAGCAGTGTTATGGAATCCATGACATGATGACTATTTGGGCTGTTGTTAATTAACTTTTCAGAATATGACATTTTGTGTGTTGTGCCCAGTCCCCCTCCCACTGTCCCCTTGTCAATGGGCATATTGCCTGAGACAATAAACTACTGTCATTGTCATTGTCTCTCTCTCTCTCTCTGTACTCTGTACTCTGCCTGTATGCGTAATGTTAATGATTTTCATTGTACACTATGTCACCAATGCCAAATCTAGGGTTAATTAAAATGATCTTCCGTCCTG
The DNA here is from genome assembly GCA_030674155.1 of Stramonita haemastoma. Taxonomy (NCBI): domain Eukaryota; kingdom Metazoa; phylum Mollusca; class Gastropoda; order Neogastropoda; family Muricidae; genus Stramonita; species Stramonita haemastoma. The sequence continues at coordinate 49,689,211 of CM060335.1, forward strand.
GCCAGACCTCTGCCAAACAATGCACAGTCTGTAGTTAATCAATCATTTTCCTTATACACTATAACTACTACTGAACAATGCTAACACTAAATTAACTGAACTGAAAAGAAAGGCACCGTGGTACACCACAAAAGCATAGATACCTTTATAGTATGTATCTCTTACTCTCTACGCTTTTACTGTTTTCACAGGACCGCATCTCTTTCACGATACCATAGCTAACAAATTTTAATTATACACTAACTAATCCTGTGGACAGGATAATCATGTACTAGAATAGAAAAATGCCTTTCAGGTCAGTTTTAAGTTAATTACATACTTTATTTATAGTCTAGGTTTTCAGTATGTGAGTCATAAGTAGACTGCTGTACCTCAGTACAGGATCGGCGTCAGGGAAATTGGTGAAAGCCAATTCAAACTGCTGCAAGAGATTTAGGCACTTTCAGAAGGCTGACAATGACATGTTTATGTTCCCCATAACAGAGAGGCATCATGTTTAAACTGTCATCAGTCATGGACTGCTGCTGTTCAGTAATTTTGCCAGTGCTAAAGTTAAAAACAAATAAACATATGATACACATACTCAAACAACAAACTTAACATTAGAGCAGTGACCATAAAGGTCAATATACTGATGGCAGTAACATTAATAATTTGGTTGAGACGACAGACTGAGGAAAGAGTTCACTTATTTCTGGAAGGTAAACAAAAAAACCCCAACAACATGATACTGTGCAAATGTCTGCTGCAATCACGTCTTTGGGATAAAGATTCTCTGCATGTCATCAATCCCACATTCACTCACTCCGTCATTCACACACACACAAATCCCTTCCCCCTGAAATCTTCCCACCTGCACGGCTGTGGCGATGTGGCAAGGGTTGAAGATCCAGATCATCTGCCGCGTGGCGAACTTGAAGCCCAGCTCACAGCCCCAGGTGAGGCACATCAGCACCAGCAGGATTCGCTTCCCCGAAGCCTCCCCCTCCGTCAGGGGCCGACTCTGGGAGGCGGGGAGGGTGAGGCGGGGGTAGGCCTTGACGATGATGAAGAGGGCCAGGATGGAGGAAAGCACGCTCTCCACCAGGCGCTGGGAGGGGCTGATGAAATTAACGCAGTCCGCGCCCCCGTTGCCCGGGAGGTCAAAGTCCACGCCGATGTAGGCCCAGTCAAACATGCGCAGCAAGGTGCTGTTCCTGCTGTCCTCCGCAACGGCCCCCATCCTGGGCTGTGGCGGTGGTGGTGGAGGTGGTGGGGGTGGTGGATGTTTTGGTGCTGGTGAGGGAGGGGGTGTTCTAGTTCTTCATCTTGTCTGAAAAAAACACAGAACGTATCCTCCACTGTTATTTTTGTCATTTACTAGCGGATGTAGAGAATGTTCAAGGTTGTATGTCTGTGCTTTTCATGTAACGCAGGTCACAAACACACACACACACTTTGACCCTCAATAAAGGTCACTTTGACTTGCCTTGACACATCACAGTCCATTTTTCTGTTTTTTCATACCAGTGCAAATAATTAGACAGACAGTGAAAGGCATCCCCCTTCCCATGAAGAAAAAAAAAGAGCAAGGAAGGAACAAAAACAGCGACAGGAATAACGACAAATCAAACACATTGTTCAGATAATTACATCTACTCCTAAAAACAATGCAAACAGAAAAATCAAAGCACTGACCAGAATACTCACAGTATGCTTGAATTTGTTGGGGTAGGGGGGGTATTAGACTCTAAGACACACAATAAGTAATAAATGAAACAAAAGTAACAGTGAACCTTATAACAAAGAAAAAAATGCTTTAAAAAGTGAAAGTGCACCAAATTCAAACTCATGAATGATGATTTATCACTGTTACTCATGTTAATGAAGGAAAACCCACCCAGCCTCCCAAAACAAGTTCACTCCATAGCAGCAAGTTTCTACAGATCTATCAGTAAAGACAGAAGAAGCTGACCAGGGAATCTTCTGACACAAACTGTTCTGTCCTTTGTTGTAGTGCAGCTAAGCCAGCTAGAGGTTCCATCAAGACTGGTGGTTGTGATGTAACAACAGCCTCACTCAGCCCCCACAATGGTGACTGCGTTCAATAATTCACACCACTCTGCACCTGCAGTGTGAACCTCTTACCCCTGTCCCTGGTGCACAGTCAGTGGAGTGGAGGAGCACACCACACCTTTTGTTTCCAGGCTTTGCCACTTGCATTGACCTGACTTCTCCCCTAACTCCTTGAGGAGTCTGTCATAAGGGGATTGCACTCACACAGTGTCTTGGAGGCGGACAAACTGAACCTGATTGGGGGGGGGGGGGGGACGGGATAGCCTAGTGGTCAGAACATTGCGCTTGCAACTTGACAACCCAGGTTCGATTCCCATACGAGGGGATTTTTCTCCTGGAGTTAACATCAGTGCTGACTCCACTCTCCCCAAAGTCCTTCGGATGAGACTATAAACCGAGGCCCAATGTGTGAACACACGCAGAACATCTTGCGCACACATTAAATCCTGTTCCGCTTTTCATAAGAGTAGGCCATTGTGTGCTGGTGGGAACAGATGACAGGATTTACAAAACTGCATGCACACGGGGACTGGATGTAAAAAAGCACATGAGTGCTTATTCCATTAATCTTGATATAAAAGAATAAGGAATGGAGCTTATTCCTCTCAGTCCAAGTGGCAGGTTCCACACTGGCTCTGTTCATGTCAGCCACACCATCACCCCTAGCTGGCCTACTCTTTAGGAGTCTATGTGGACAGGTTTGTAACTCATGTGCTAGATGGTCTGCCTGCATTAAATAATTTGCAAGTGAAGCTGGTTCATAGTTTCAGCCAAACAATTTGGGAGGGAGGGAAAGTGGAGGAGGGGGGGGGGGAGAGGGGTCAGTATCATGGTTAATTAATGTCAGGGGTAAATCCAATCCAACCCAGTTGTTTATAGCTCAGCCAACCACAGAGGCCATTACCATTAGAGCTGTCACTGCAGAGGAAAATTTCCCTTGAATGAACTTTTCACTGAGATTAGAACCTGTGCTTTCAGTCACTGTCACATCATGCACTAGATGGCCTAACCACTAGGTCCCCCCTCCCCCCTTTCAAAAGAAAAAAGGAAACTGGGCTGGACTGAGAATACTGTATAAAACTGAACAGAAAAGATCTTGCTGACATGACATGACAGGCACTCCTCTGACCAGACTGTAGGTTGGAAGAAAAATGTGGGAAAGCAGTGAATCAATGCATTATAAAGTCTGAAGTGGAGGCAGCCAAGATGACACGTTTAACTGGAGAGACATGCCCACAGTTGAATTCACTAGAAGTGTGTTGTCACTGCAACTATGTTCTTCAAACAACCATAAAACATCAAGGAAATGAAGATGTGGTGGGGTGGGGTGAGGGAAAGTTATCAAAACTAAGACCCTGCCCAAGAACTAGGTGTCATCCCCAAATTCTGCAATGTCCCACTACAGAAAAGGAAGACAGATGACTGAGAAGCTAAGTCAATGACCCCTTCAACCACAGAGAAAACATGAACAAAGTCATGGAACTGGAATACCTGATATTACCAGCATGCATGCACATGATCAGCTGTATTCTTTGGAAAAAAAAAAGCTCCTGATTGCAGAATTAGTCAAGTCAAGTCAAGTGTGTGTGTGTGCATGTGTGTGCGCTTGCGTGTGTGAGTATGTTCGAATTTGCTGGGACCATGGATTGCTGTTGATTGCTTGTGTGATGTGTAGGTTGAATGCAAGCGCTTTGATTTGTTTTTACAAGATATAGTGCTATATAAGTTCCATGTATTATTATTATTATCATTATTAAAAACACTTTAATCATCCATGAAGGGCAATTACAATATTCGATGCTTTTCCTCTGTGAGTGTGGTTGTGTGTGTGTGTGTGTGTGTGTGTGTGTGTGTGTGTGTGTGTGTGTGTGTGTGTGTGTGTGTGTGTGTGTGTGTGTGAATGAATATATACAATTTGTAACTTATGCGCTAGGTGGTCTGCCTATATTAATTTGCAAGTGAAGATGGTTCATAGTGTTTGTGTGTGAATGAATCTAATACAGTTTTAATCATTTCTGTTCAATTGTTTTAATTTATAAAAGGGGGGAAGGGGGAGAGGCAATAACCAGGGGGATGGCTCTCCTGAAGTTAGTTCATCCAGGGAATGCTTTATGATTGACAGGAGATGCAGACCCTACAGAATCAATCATACCTGAGAGTACACAGGTGTGTCTGTATAGACTGTACAATTATGTTGTATATGTCTGGAATGCAAAGTTCTGCATGTGTGTGTGTGTGTGGTGTGTGTGTGTGTGTGTATGTGTGTGTGTGTGTGTGTGTGTGTGTGTGTGTGTGTGTGTGTGTGTGTGTGTGTGTGTGTGTGTGCGCGCGCGTGCATGTGTGTGTAAAATCTGATCACAAATATCACAAATAAGTTTTCTGATAAAACCAAAAAAAATATGATGACAAAAAGTCTTGAAGTAAAATAACAATTCAGAAATAATAACATTTTAAAATGATATATGAATAACTAAACAGTTGATTAAAAACAAGACAACGAATAAAGCAAACAGAAATTCACACGCACACACAACTGATGTGCGCACGCACGCGCACACACACACATACAAACACACACACACACTCAGAGAGAGAGAAAAGCATCAACAGAAATATTCAACCAACTCTTAAAAACATAAAGACTGACAATAGATTTAGAAATAGAATACCAGCAAACAGACAAGTTAACAAATGATAAACCAACCAACCTCAGAACACACAAAAGCTTTCTCCATCAACGACACAAACTTTTCTGGCTTACAGATCAGTCACGCTAGAAAGTTCTAGAATTCTAACCTGTCTGAAACACAAACTGTTTGTTCAGTACTGTACTTGACAAGGCAGGAGTGGAGTGAAGATAAACAAACAGGAGATAAACTTGCTGTCTTGCTCAGTGTCAACCATCCACCACTGGTGGCAGTAATAATATATGTGACGCTCCACCACATAAGGAGTCGCATTGCACCAGAGGTCAATTTTTAGTTATTGACATGCTATTAAAGTGCAATGAAATGGCTTTACAATACAAAAAACAGATTGCAAATCGGACAATTCTATGAAAAGTTATTACGAGTTGAAATGATAGACTGCAGGAAATGACAAATTGAGAAATGAACAAGTTCAGCATCGTAATGAATGGTCAGAATGAGGGCTTAGGCATTTTTAAAACATGTTTAAAAGCAAAAGGATGAACAATTATGACTTGATATTTCATTACACAGTACAGTAATAGCTATACTTTTGTAATCAATCAAAATCTCAAAATTGCCAACTTGACCCCACCTGCTTTGAATAGCTCCTAGCGGAAAAGTGGGTTATGTGCTAAGCGACTCATTTCATGGTGAAGCGTCACATATCTTACTGTATGTCTTAATGTGTTATCTGTTATATATACAAGGTGATGTCACAATGTTGAAACAATAGCTTCAAAGCTTGTAATACCTCATTCAGTTTCTCTCGAGTTTTTCTATGACATGATATAAAGTTATAAAATAGATAAATGAATATAGAAATCACGGTTTTTAAAAAACTTATAAAGAAAAAAATTCATAAAAATGCAAGCATGAATGATGTGATTTAATTTTAGTATATATACTCAAATAAAATAAAACCTTGTAACACCCCCCCCCCCCCCAACACACACACACACACACACAAACACAGTGACACACACGCAAACACAGTGACACACACACACACACACACACACACACACACACACACACACACACACACACACACACACACACACACACATAAACAAACAAACAAACACAGTGACAGTGACAGTGACAGTGACACACACACACACACACACACACACACACATACACACAGGGTTCGCCTGTTCAGAAAATTGAAATCTATATATCCACACAAGAAATATCAGTGCAAAACTTTGGCCTCTGCACGACTTTTATTTTTTTGGGGGAGTACTGATTACTCTTTTATTTATCTCTCCTCACCAATCTATTGACCCAATATTTCATTTTTTGTGTTTTACTTTTTCTACTTCAGCCTACTTGCTTACTTTTAGTGCCTATTCTTGACAGTATTTCCGACTGTCTGTGCAAGCATAAATTGACATAAGTACAACTCTGAAAATGAAGAAATCAAATGTGTGATTTCCAAATGTAGTTTAAGAAAGAAGCCCATCATTTTACCCCCCCCACCCCCCTCCTCCTTCATTTCCCTGTTCCTCAGCTAGAGTTCCTTAGTTCACCAATGGTGAGATTTTGTGTGCTGAACTTTTATTACACATCATTGAGGTAGCCATATTCTGACTTGGGGGATGTTGTCTGAATACAACCAACACCTGTGTGTATGCATGCATCTATGTTGTCTGAATACAACCAACACCTGTGTGTATGCATGCATCTATGTTGTCTGAATACAACCAACACCTGTGTGTATGCATGCATCTATGTTGTCTGAATACAACCAACACCTGTGTGTATGCATGCATCTATGTTGTCTGAATACAACCAACACCTGTGTGTATGCATGCATCTATGTTGTCTGAATACAACCAACACCTGTGTGTATGCATGCATCTATGTTGTCTAAATACAACCAACACCTGTGTGTATGCATGCATCTATGTTGTCTGAATACAACCAACACCTGTGTGTATGCATGCATCTATGTTGTCTGAATACAACCAACACCTGTGTGTATGCATGCATCTATGTTGTCTAAATACAACCAACACCTGTGTGTATGCATGCATCTATGTTGTCTGAATACAACCAACACCTGTGTGTATGCATGCATCTATGTTGTCTGAATACAACCAACACCTGTGTGTATGCATGCATCTATGTTGTCTGAATACAACCAACACCTGTGTGTATGCATGCATCTATGTTGTCTGAATACAACCAACACCTGTGTGTATGCATGCATCTATGTTGTCTGAATACAACCAACACCTGTGTGTATGCATGCATCTATGTTGTCTGAATACAACCAACACCTGTGTGTATGCATGCATCTATGTTGTCTGAATACAACCAACACCTGTGTGTATGCATGCATCTATGTTGTCTGAATACAACCAACACCTGTGTGTATGCATGCATCTATGTTGTCTGAATACAACCAACACCTGTGTGTATGCATGCATCTATGTTGTCTGAATACAACCAACACCTGTGTGTATGCATGCATCTATGTTGTCTGAATACAACCAACACCTGTGTGTATGCATGCATCTATGTTGTCTGAATACAACCAACACCTGTGTGTATGCATGCATCTATGTTGTCTGAATACAACCAACACCTGTGTGTATGCATGCATCTATGTTGTCTGAATACAACCAACACCTGTGTGTATGCATGCATCTATGTTGTCTGAATACAACCAACACCTGTGTGTATGCATGCATCTATGTTGTCTGAATACAACCAACACCTGTGTGTATGCATGCATCTATGTTGTCTGAATACAACCAACACCTGTGTGTATGCATGCATCTATGTTGTCTGAATACAACCAACACCTGTGTGTATGCATGCATCTATGTTGTCTGAATACAACCAACACCTGTGTGTATGCATGCATCTATGTTGTCTGAATACAACCAACACCTGTGTGTATGCATGCATCTATGTTGTCTGAATACAACCAACACCTGTGTGTATGCATGCATCTATGTTGTCTGAATACAACCAACACCTGTGTGTATGCATGCATCTATGTTGTCTGAATACAACCAACACCTGTGTGTATGCATGCATCTATGTTGTCTGAATACAACCAACACCTGTGTGTATGCATGCATCTATGTTGTCTGAATACAACCAACACCGTGTTATGCAGCATCTTGTTGTTGAATCAACAACCTGTGTGTATGCATGCATCTATGTTGTCTGAATACAACCAACACCTGTGTGTATGCATGCATCTATGTTGTCTGAATACAACCAACACCTGTGTGTATGCATGCATCTATGTTGTCTGAATACAACCAACACCTGTGTGTATGCATGCATCTATGTTGTCTGAATACAACCAACACCTGTGTGTATGCATGCATCTATGTTGTCTGAATACAACCAACACCTGTGTGTATGCATGCATCTATGTTGTCTGAATACAACCAACACCTGTGTGTATGCATGCATCTATGTTGTCTGAATACAACCAACACCTGTGTGTATGCATGCATCTATGTTGTCTGAATACAACCAACACCTGTGTGTATGCATGCATCTATGTTGTCTGAATACAACCAACACCTGTGTGTATGCATGCATCTATGTTGTCTGAATACAACCAACACCTGTGTGTATGCATGCATCTATGTTGTCTGAATACAACCAACACCTGTGTGTATGCATGCATCTATGTTGTCTGAATACAACCAACACCTGTGTGTATGCATGCATCTATGTTGTCTGAATACAACCAACACCTGTGTGTATGCATGCATCTATGTTGTCTGAATACAACCAACACCTGTGTGTATGCATGCATCTATGTTGTCTGAATACAACCAACACCTGTGTGTATGCATGCATCTATGTTGTCTGAATACAACCAACACCTGTGTGTATGCATGCATCTATGTTGTCTGAATACAACCAACACCTGTGTGTATGCATGCATCTATGTTGTCTGAATACAACCAACACCTGTGTGTATGCATGCATCTATGTTGTCTGAATACAACCAACACCTGTGTGTATGCATGCATCTATGTTGTCTGAATACAACCAACACCTGTGCGTATGCATGCATCTATGTTGTCTAAATACAACCAACACCTGTGTGTATGCATGCATCTATGTTGTCTAAATACAACCAACACCTGTGTGTATGCATGCATCTAAAAAAATTTGTTATCAATTCCTATCGTTACAAACTTGCCTGCTCTTCCAAAAGATTTTCAATGTATGTGCAAGATGTTCTGTGTGCATAATTTGCACACAGGGCCTCAGTTTCAGTCTTATGAAGTATGTTTTTGGTGTTATGCCCAGTTCAAGCAAATCTTTACAAAAACTTTTTTTTTTTAAATCAAAGTTATATCAATAACCAGGTATTTGTATTTTGTCTTACTTTTATCAACAAGAAAAGAAAATATAATGAAAAATTCTAAAACTATACAAGCTTGTATGAAGATTTCAAGAACAGAACAACATTACACAGTAATTTTAATTTAATGGGCTGAGAATACTCCACACCACAGTGTGTTTGGTGTGATTTGTGTGAAAGCACTCCCTTTACATGGGATCATGTTTCACATTTTTTAGACAAAACCATTATCAGCTTTCAGATATTTATGACCTAAACAGCCACACGCATCTGTGTGCCTGTCCGTCCGTCCATATGTTACTGACCAATTTACAAAAGCTGACTAAACAAGTTGGGACAATGCTCTGTGCAGTTCTATTTAAAATATTCACTGACTGGCATGTCTGTGGGTGTGGGTCTCCCTCCAAGCCGTATGTATGCACAGTGATTCACACCAGAGGTAGAGTTAGCACTGGAACACAAATGGATGCAAGATGCATGGAGAATGATGGGTTTCCCAAATGGCAATGAATTAATAATGCTGAGAGTGCTCTGTTACACTGATGACTGTTTCTTTACAAAAATACAAGAGTTTAGAGAGAAATATTTTTTTTACTTATCACAAACATTGGCCTCTCAAAAAAAACTCTACATCCTGTCATGGGATTAAAAAAAATATATAAACCCAGCTTGTACTGTTTTGCATTGCCCATGCTGTATTGTATTGCAGTGTGTATTGCATTGTATCGCAACATGCCACTTTCACTTCAGTCATGTCAGACTTTCTGCACAAAATTCAGGCTGTATTTCCCAGGGAGAGCATGGTGCCACAAGAGCAGTGCCATCCATTACTTTAAAAAAAAAAGTTCCTGTCTGCATGTTTGGTTCCCCTAGGCCTTCAAGACTGTCTTTTCCTATATATAATTTTGCCAGGGACAACTCCCCTCTTTGCTATAAAGGTTCTTTTAGGTGCATTGAATGTGTGCTTGGGTTACTGTCTCACCCAAAAGACCCAGCAGACAACCCTTCAAGATCGAGTAGGTGGGGGAAAAGTTTCAGTTCAAACTGGGGATCAAACATTTGACTTGCTTTCTAGATAGCGTTAGTTACCTCAGTGTTAGTTTGCCACTCCACCAGACCACACAGTCCCAGCCAAAGCAGGTCCCTTCCCTCCCTGTCTCTGGTAATCAATGTGTGGTGCTGAGTAAAGGTCGATGTTTCAAAGGTCATTGTTCAGTTTCTCTGTTTACTGATCAAACCCTTTACATCATTTTTCATGCAGCTAGCTCTGACCTTTCTTTTCCTTTCCCCTAGGGCTGGTTGTTCTGGCCAATATTCTGTCAAAGGGAACTGTGTGTCAAGTCTCTACACCCCCCCACCTTTAATTGTTAGGGGGAGTTCTCTGTGTTTGTGCTTTCATACACACAATTACATAGCAACTATTGCTATACTGTAGTGACGTGTGCCTTTCTACGCCCAAAGGCAAAATGAACAGCATGAGGTCCAAACAAAGAAATGTCTTTGAGGGACAGATGCCATACACTGCAAAACAATGTTAAAAACAAGTAGCCTGACTAATGTAATAATGATCTTAATTCTTATACTGAAAACAGTCAACAAAAATATTTTTCAAACTCCAACTTGGAAAATGTTTATGAAATCTTTCTCTCTTTTGAAAAATATCAACTCTCTCTCTCTCTCTCTCTCTCTCTCTCTCTCTCTCTCTCTCTCTCTCTCTCTCTCTCTCTCTCTCTCACTCCCCCTAAAACACAGGACTTACCTCCACTAAAAACCAACAAAACTAAAACAGCCCGCAATCCTTCAAAGACAAAACACACCCGTGCTGCATGCAGGCTTTAACTAAATACATGCACACACTCTCTAGCAGCTGTTCACGAGATTGTCAATTTATCTTTCACTTGACTTGAAAATAAACTGAAAACGACACCAGCACAAACAGTGTCAAGGCAGGGAGGACTGTTCTGTTAAAACTGTTGTTGACACTTGAAGCAAGCAGATGCAGGTAAAGTTGAGTATGTGGTACTCTACAGTGGAGCTGATAATGGAATGGTGATTGTCTTGACTCGAACCCTGTCTCCCCTGGTTATCATCTGGTTATCATCAGATAGATACAAAGTGGGTCAGATACTGACTGAGATATTGGTGATACATGTACATGAACACGTCCTGCTCCACTCATCCACCCAAGTGACCCGTTACTGCTCCTATGGTGTTGGTTTAGTCTGAACTTTTCATTGTTATTTATGAGTTACACATTCTTTTTTGTTTTTTGATTGTTGTTTTTTTTTGGTTGAGGGCATATCAAGTTCATGAGTCCAAATGTGTGTGTGTGTGTGTGTGTGTGTGTGTGTGATGTGTGTGTGTGAGTGTCGTGTGTGTGTGTGTGTGTGTGTGTGTGTGTGCACGTGCGTGCATGCGTGCGTGGACATGCAAACTTGTATGCACAAGAAAGAACCTGAGCTTATCAAGTTTATTTGTTACAGTGTGTGCGCAGTTTGGTCCCCAGATGGAGGTAAGCAATGCTGTTTTGTTTGTTTTAAATCTCACTGGGCCTTATCAAGCTCTCTGGCTACACTTTCAGTAGAACATGATAAATGGATAGGACACTATCAGACAGCTGCTGGTGACTGTTTCAGACCAAATAATATGCCACACGCGATACAACTCTTTCCTTGTACATCAGCAATACTACTACTACTACTACTACTACTACTACTACTACTACTACTTCTACTACTAATTCTTATACAGCACAAATCTTGCGTTATCAACTTAGCTCAAAAGTGCTGTGCTCATCTTTCACTCTGAAACACTGAACACTGAAATGATTTATTGTACTTCAGCCTTTGGCCACAATACAATTCAAAGGGAAGGAGAAAAAAAGAAAATGAAATAGTCTAGAACTTCGCGCAGTCTCCGGTAGAACGTTGCTATGACAATACACTTTGGCATGTACCTAAACTGGTCTTTGGCCTTTGGTCACAATACAATTCACAAGGGCAAAAATGAAAAAATGATACATAACTTCTCGTAGTCCTGGGTAATACGTTGCCACATTAAACACCTTGGCATGTACCTAAACTGCACTCCTGAAAATGTATACATTCCAAAATCCCAAATAAAGTGCTGACTTAAACAATACAAACAGATCTTAGCTCAGAATTACAGGGTTAAACATAGCCCACAGCAAAACTGGGATCAAACTCGATATTACAGTTATACCGACAATGTCAACACAAGCATTCAACATGTAAACATAAAATGCCATCTTTCACTCCAGTACATGAGTAGATATTGGACAGCATGTGTGCTTGCATGCAGCGCGCATGTGTGCGTGCACACACACACACACACACACACACACACACACACACACACACACACACACACATACACACACACTTCCACAAACTGATACACACAAATGAACACATCTACACAGACCTTAAACATACACAAAAACTCCCCAAAAGGCCAGTCAAAATATTGTTTTGAGACTGGTTTTAACTTTAAAAGCAGATAGAGTTGAGGTGTTAACATAAGGCAAATGATAATGAATTCCAAACTCCTGGAGCTGTAAAACTGAAACTAGTATTTTAAGTCTACTCACCATCTGTCTTCAGTATACATTCAGGGAGATTTACCAACTTTTCAATGGAAGAATGAAGAGAACAATAAAGATGTTGTGTAAGCACAGAAAATCTTATAAATATGGTGGGCATGATGTAGCCTATTGTTTCAACTGAAGGAATGCAAGAATGGCAATCTTGTACTGCTGACAAAACTCAAGTTAACATGAGGCCACTGAACTTTAAAAATATGCATAAACACTCACAATTACTTTCTTTCCCCAGCTTACTGCTAATGCTGTGATAGTTAAAGCAGGTTATTCAAAATAAATACCTTTTCTATATGTTGTTTATGTGGTTCTTTGACCCGTCCTTGGCTGAATGTTATTGTTGGCTGGGGTGTTGACTGCAGGAACAACAGGCAAGTTGGTTTTTATTAATCTCTTTATAATAGCAGCACAGTTACAATCTGATATTTCATTTTTGATGCGGTAACAACCCTGGTGATATACAGCCTCTAATGTCAACTGGACTCTAAACAATATCACCGGACTGGAAAGTTTGGGTAATTCTGTACTTCCATCAGCAGCCATACACTATCTATGGAACACCAAGTTCTCTGATAAATTATACATGGACAGGCTTCATCTAGCTTACTTTATGGGAGAACACCAGTATCATTCATCACATCTGGCAATCACTGTAAGACCATTACTTAGTCAGTACACACTGGATGAAAACTAGAAGTGTGTGTGTATGGTTGTTTTTTAACACCTCACCTTATATATATAGCTTGTGGGTGTGATCAACATACATACATCAGTTATAAATTATATGGGGTTTTTGTTTTGCTATAAAATGTTCTCATTTCAATTTGCCGAGTTAGGTCATTTACCTCTTTCTTTTGTTTCTTTGATACTCTACTGGAAAGAAATATAAATCTTCACTTCAGATTTTACATGCTATGATATTATTGTTCCCCGTCATTTGCTTTATCAGTATTACAGAAAAAAAGTGACGACAAGCACTTTTATACTTTAACAAACAATGTCATTCAATTACAAAGAACAATATTAATCTGTGTACCTCTGTCCTCCATTCCATAACCCTTAAATAAAAAGGTAAAAAAAAAAAAGAGACTGTCAGACACCAATGGCATCCGCAAGTTTCTTTTCCTCATGAAACTAATATCACATCCCATAAAATCAATGGGTATGAGACATGCAAGGGTGTACATAGATTGAATAATTGTAATTTTTGTCACACACCTCAACTGGACAAACAAGATAAAACAACACTCACAAAAAAGTGTGCACACACATGCGCAATCACGCACACACACACAAACACATACACACACACACGCGTGCGCACACACACACACACACACACACACACACACGTGTGCGCACACACACACACACACACACACTACCTATTACAGTGGGGGGATGGGTTCCCACAAAAACGGTGCTCAATTTCTATCCATCACAAAACAACAGATGGTGATGAACAATTACAAAACACTTTATTATTTGGATATGATGCATGAGTGACACACACTCAAAGTATGAAGTGTCTATCGCACAGTCCATTAGATAGATATTTTGAGCACCTATCATTAAGCTTTGTTTTATATTATTATGTTGAAGTTTGGTTTCAAGTCTATTCCCTCGGTTTGTATTTTGGTTATGTCAGTCAAAAGGTTACACACATCAAGTTAAATATCAGTTAAAAAGGCTCATGCTCTGGCAAACAATTTCAATGATTATTCCTTCCCCCCCACCCCCCACTGGTACTGGTCCCCCTTCTAGTCTAATATCACTAATAGTGAACAGATATAAATTGAAGACTATAACATGCTAACCCCCCCCAAAAAAAAACCCATGAAGAGCAAACCACTGCTGAGACCTCTGATGATGATGGCTCATCCAGGAGTGGAAACTGGAGTCAGGTCAGGCAAATCACATGGTCCTTACTGCAAAAGGGTCTTCATGCTGTCACCAACATTTTACATCTTAAGTGGGTTTTTTCTGTCATTTTTTTAATTTTTATTCAAATCTTTAAAAGCATTCTTGTAATGATGAAGGAGTTGTAATGGTTACCTGCACTTGTTTTCCTTCCCCAATCTTTGCCATAAATATACATTAATAATAATAATAATAATAATAATAATAATAATAATAATAATAAAAATAATAATACATGGATTTTATATAGCGCTATATCTTGCAAAAATGAATTGCTTGCAATCCACCTATACAACACACAAGCAATCAATGACGATTGATAGTTTTAGCAAATTCAAATGTACACGCACATGCACACACACACACACACACACACACACAAACACACACGTTATATATAACACATAAAAATGAATTTAGAGACAGACAGCGAGACAGACACTGAGACAGAGAGAGCTTTGCCTACTGAAGGCACAGGAAAAACCAAAAGGAAACAGAAAGACGAGGAAAAGCCTTGATGAGAAGGATAGCAAGAGGAACAGAATAATTCTATCACATTACACCCCTAGGCCTAGGTCCAAAAAACACCAGTCAGCAATATCTTAAGCACATTGTTTCTTCACCAAAGCTGTCACTGTGAACGAGAGGGTGAAGCAAATCTTCTTTCAAGCAGGGTAAGAACAGGTGTTGTTCATGTTTCTTTGTGACTGACGCCATAGCTGAATGTCCAGATCAAGTGCCTGACTTCCCACAGCGCACAAATCCAGCATCACTCAGTCAAAGGTCTGAGGGGGCCTAGTGCTAAAATTAGTGCACCCCTCCCATGGGCAGTTGCTGCTATAATTAGCATCAGCGGACTGCAGCTGGGCTGGGAAAAGATGGACTGGATAGCAGCAGAGAGGAGCTGTACTGAAAACGACAGCTGTCAATTCCATCCTTGTGGAGTGGACCCATGAAGTCACAGGTTTGAGTCTCACCTGCAGTCTGGTGAATTAAAGAAGGGGATTTTTACAATCTCCCTGGTCAGCTTTAAGGTGAAGGTCTGCCAGTGCCCTGATTCCTTACACAAACACACCTTTCATCCATCCTGTACCTGGAGAGGGATGGGTTCCACCTGGTTCAACTACCCCTAGAGAAATGGCAAAAAAACCTCCCTGCCATGTCCCCAACTCCCTCCTTAGGGAGTCAAAGAGAGAGAAGGAAGGAAAGGTTTTTCTTGGCATGTTTGCCTGCTTTTGAAAAAGAAAGCCCATGCATGCAGCCCAAACAAAAGTAACTTACTCTTGCTTGTTTTCTTACATTTGTGTCAGCTGCAATGCCCCCCCCCCCCCCTATCTCTCTCTCTCTCTCTCTCTCTCTCTCTCTCTCTCTCTCTCTCTCTCTCTCTGTCTCTCAAGACACTATAGTAGCAATATTTTATTTAAGCTTTGCTGGTGGGGGGGTTCTTTTTTATTTTATTAAAAATAATTAAATGGGCAGATCCATGAAGCTGCTGACATGGATTTTTTTCAAGGCTTTCTGTTACAGAATCATCTCAGCATTTCAGAGTACAGTAACCCCCTATCATCATTACAACATAAAGCTTCAGATGTAAGCCTCTTCCATCCCATTAAAAAGACAAAAGACTTTGGCTAGGCCTAGAAGCTTGAGCATGAGCTAACATTTATCAAAATAAGTACATCTATTCATCTATTAGTCTTAGTATCAATCTTTTAATCTTAACCCTCTCTCTCTCTCTCTCTCTCTCTCTCTCTCTCTCTCTCTCTCTCTCTCTCTCTCTCTCTCTCCATTATCTACCTACCTGTCAGTGATCTATGGCAGTATTTATAACACTACAAAGTTCAGCTGTCCACATGACTATTTCCACAGTCAACATGGGCCTTAGCTGGTAGTGTTGGTCTTGGGTCTGTTGGATCAGAACAGTCTCTAAACTCAATGGAAGTAACATCAGTACTGTAGTACCAGTTGTGCAAGGCCTGTTTGGGTTAATGGCATCAATCAACCATAACATCGTGACCAGGTGCCTCAAAAGGTAAGGCAGGATGACACTGGGCTTAGCCAGGTATGTAAGGTGACACTGAAGACAAGACAAGTCAGCTGCATGGGAAGAGCACTTGAAGCAAATGAACACGTCAGTGCACAAAAAGACAACAACAAAAAACAAACAAACAAATAAAATTTTAAAAACTCCAAAGAAAAATCCCCCAAAAGGACATCAGAACTCTAAAATTTAACCACAGCAAGACAGATGGGTCTCATCACGTAAAAGAACACTGACTCCATGATGTGAACAATGCCTCCCAGCACCCACTATTTTACTTGTCAACAATACCCACCCCATTATGTAAACAATGTCTCGCAGTGGGTCAAAGCACTTTACTCGAGGTTTGCATGATGTCTGAGAGAATTTTATTCAGCTCTGAGTAGAAAATAGCCAGAATGCCCTATGACCCATTGTGTTTTGGGCATTGCTGGTTTACTTCCTGAAAATGGATCACAGCCAACTCTGAAATTCCCCCACCTCTCTACACTATGCCCCTAACCCACTCCACCTCCCCCAACTCTCTCTCTTTGTCTCTCTCTCTCTCTGTCTCTCTCTGTCTCTCTCTCTCTGTCTCTCTCTCTCTGTGTCGTGCTGAAGATGATGGTGCTGGTGTTGTAAATGCTGAAGATGATGGTGATGTAAATGCTGAAGATGATGGTGAAGTAAATGCTGAAGATGATAGTGATATAAATGCTGAAGATGATGGTGATTGCAAATGCTGAAGATGATGGCGATGTAAATGATGAAGAGGATGGTGATGTAAATGCTGATGATGCTAGCGATGTAAATGCTGAAGATGCTGTTGATGTAAATGCTGAAGATGCTGGTGATGTAAACGTTGAAAATAATGGTGATGTAAATGCTGAAGATGATGGTGCTGGTGATGGAAATGTTGAAGATGATGGTGATGGAAATGCTGAAGATAATGATTATAGTGATGTAAATGTTGAAGAGGATGGTGATGGGGGTGAAAATGCTGAGGATGATGGTGATGTAAATGTGGGGGATAAAGGTGATGGTGATGTAAATGCTGAAGATGATGGTGATTTAAATGTTGGAGAGATTGGTGATGGTGATGTAAATGTTACATTCTGAAGATGATACTGATGGTGGTGATGTAAATGTTGAATTCTGAAGATGATACTGATGGTGATGTAAGTGCGAAAGGTGGTGATTATAGAGGAGGATGTAGGATGTAGAACCGTTGAAGGAGGTACTGATGGTTATCAGGAAATGAATACTAATGATGATGATGATGATGGTAATGATGATGTGATCACTAATGGTGATGATGGTATGATGATTTGGTTACTAAAGGTGATGATGGTAACGATGGTGTAGGTGTGGAAAGTGCCTGCGGTAATGGTGACTGTGATGAAGAAGTTAAAGATGACAATGGAAACAGTGATGAAGAAGACGTGGATTATGATCGTGACTATTGTGTAGACACTGAAGATGATAACCGTGACGATGATAATTATAAAGGTTGAAGAGGAGGATGATAGTGCAGATGATGAAGAGAATGATTTTGACAATGATGACGTAGATGATGACAGTAATGATGGCGATATTGATATACATGCTGCAGCTGTAGATATGGATAATGACGATGCTGATGGCAGTGATTATATACTTGATAAAATGATGATGGCGATGATGTTAACTAGAGGGCATTGAATGTGACTCATGTAATTGCAGAATTGGAAATGATGAATGGATGGAATTGTTTTCTACTATGATGTTTACCTTCCCCCTGCCTCAAACATGTTTTGTATAATGGCCTAAGGCCGATGTACAATAAAACTTTTCAGTGTTCAGTGTTCTCTCTCTGTGTCTCTCTGAGTCTCTCCCTCTCAAATTTCACATTTCAATACAGGTGCACTTAAGAATGAACACTTGCCAATATGTGCATATATATGCCACATGCATGCATGTGTGTGCGCGCACACACACACACACACACACACACACACACAGGTAGACAGACAGACAGACAGACAGACAGACAGACAGACACACACACACACACACACACACACACACACACACACACACAAAGGCAGACAGACAGACTGACAAAGGCAGAGTAACTGGGGCAGCACAATAATGTGTCACACTACCAGGACTTATTTTCTTGAAATTCTTCAAAATTACAACAGCAACAAACTTAACTGCCTGATTAATTCAAAATCAACTCTTACGCATTTATGCATTAAGCAAAAATTAACTATTCACCAAAAACAACAAACAAAACAAAGCACAACACTCAAGTTCAACTTACAATTTTCCCATTAAACTTTAAAGCCAGCAATTTTTTTTAAAAGTCATCTCTCAACGACAACTGGTCCACAAATCGCATTTTAATTTCTACACATACTGACCTCAAAACACTCAATTATATCTCATCAGCAACAAGATTGCGGTCACTTATCAAAAGTCAACAAGATGGGTCAATAAAAGATGAAAAGAAAAAAAGGCCTTTGCTCTTACTGATACTGGTATTAAAAAAAATCCCCCATAAAAAGGAAGATAAGATGCAATGAACAATGGGCCTAATTATCATTTATATTGATAAAGAGTTTCCTTGTACACTTGGGTCAACTTCCACTTCTCTGAAATTGAATTTTCCTTCTATCCAACGAGAACTGTCACTTTACTATCACATGACAATATTTAGTCACTTTAATTAAAACGCCAAATTTGGTCAACACAGTAAACACTCCATAGCTAAGTCAGTAAGTGAACTGGTTACTTGGTGTGCTTATTTTGGAATCTAACTTCTTCCCACACTGGCTAGCATATGACTGTCCTCTAAATAAACTCATTTGGAAATTATCCATCCCTTTCAATGCAGTTTATAAAAAAAAATTTAAAAAAGAGAAAAAGTCACTACCTGTTCTTTATTTTGCTGTGTGAGTGCGAGTGTAAACATGTGTGTGTGATGTAGTGTGTGTGTGTGTGTGTGTTGTATGTGTGCACACGTGTGTGTGGTGTATGTGTGTGATGTAGTGAGTGAGTGAGTGAGTGAGTGAGTGAGTGTGTGTGTGTGTGTGTGTGTGTGTGTGTGTGTGTGTGTGTGTGTGTGTGTGTGTGTGTGTGTGTGTTTGAGAGAGAGAGAGAGAGAGAGAGAGAGAGAGAGAGAGAGAGAGAGAGAGAGAGAGAGAGAGTGTGTATGTGTGTGAGCATGCACACGCATGTGTGTATGTTTTGTGTGTATGCTTGCAAGAGTGTGAGGCTGTGCATATATATATATATATATATATATATATATATATATATATATATATATATATATATATATATTATATACATATATATATATATATATATATATATATACATATATATATATGTATACATGTGCATGTGAGCTAAAAGGAGACATGTATGGATCCATCCACTCTGCTATGGTAATAGACTGTTACAGCAGAGTGGATAGGATCTCCCCTGCCTCTAGCTAAGCCAGGTAAGCCTACTTACCAGCTGGCCAGGGCAGAGCTGTTACAATATTCATCATGGACACCTTCGTCATTACAATGCCTATATCAGCCTCTATGACCACACACACACACACACACACACAGTTGGCATTCTCACACATTCTCTCTCTCTCTCTCCCTCCCTCTCTCTCTCTCTCTCTCTCTCACTCACACACACACACACACACACACACACACACACACACACACACACACACACACACTCACTCACTCACTCACTCACTCAGTCACACACACACACACACACACACACACACACACACACACACACACACACACACACACACTGTGCGTGCATGCTATCTCTCAAGTCTTATGCATGCACACATGCATGCACACAAATTACACACACACACACTAACACACACACACACACTAACACACACACACACACACACACACAAACTCTAGGATACACCCAGTCTACAAACAGCAACAGAGACAGAAGAACAGTGAAAACAGAGAACTTCTAACTTTAGACAAAAGAGCTCAGCACTCTTGTTATTTTCCACTTGGCTGACAAACATCACAGCCCAGCAGCATCAGAAGCCTCTATGTAGCATAGTGTAGAGTAGGGTAGCAGCAGACTGTGCCACCAAGCTGGGATGAAGTCATCAATGTTCCAATGGCCTAAGCCGCTTTGAATTGATCCCCCTCTCTTCCCTTCACCAATTATTCATGTCCCAGTCCCACCCTGGATCTGTGTACACCAACACTTAACATAGGTGGCATTCTGTTCCCCTCAACATCCCAGTTGTGACAGCAGACAAAGCAGCAGGCCAACAGGCGCCTCATCCTAATGGCCCTGAAGTTACAGCTGTGTTGTGTGGGTTTGAGTCTGGGCCAGGCTTCATAGACAGCTGATCAATGGGGATTTTTTATGCTTATGCAAACTTGTGTACAGACCTGCAAATATCTTCTTCTCCTTCATGAGATCATGGATTTTATCCTACAAATTATATGCATATGGAAGACCACTTGACAATTTATCCCCATTTTTTTCTGGACTTAAAGAGGAAAGGTTTCACTACTTTAAAATTCAGTTTTTTAACTGCTGGGTGAAAATTCATTTTTTAGCCTCAATGTCACACTTTTGTGCACCTTTCCAGAGAACAACCCACATTATATATATAATTATTAATGATCCTATTTTTCATGTTAGAATTCAGTCCATTGTAGAAACACAAAAATACCCAACTTGCACCTAAAGCACCATAACCTGGGCACAGGTTCATGCAGTGACTAAGCTAGTTGTTTCAAAATTGATTTCTACATCATAATATGAATATTTTTTGCAAATGTACCATAGCAAACATATGGGATATTCTTGTTCCACACACACACACACACACACACACACACACACACACACACACACACACACACACACAATGTTGCCCTGGAAAAGCTGGAAACTGAACTGAAACTTATCACCCATGATGAATTCTGAAACAGGTAACAACTGGAAACAAGTACACAAAAAACAAAGAAAGTAAGAAAGAAACTAACAAATTTACAATAACATTGCCTTCTTTGAACAGACTGATTTTGAAAGCTCACAAGCAAACAATCCTAATTCCTTTAACAGAAATAAACAACTTGCAATAATGTAGTCTGTGAATAGAGAATAAAAACTATGTACAATTCACACCATTCAATATGTCCTGTGACAGGACAGTCTGATAGAGAACAATGCAGCTCCACATGTTATTACTGTCATCAGTGACTTTCCAAGTGTACTGAACCTTTTTCAATCCCACCTTTGAGGTAGCCACATTCAGTCTTTGGGGAAATTGTCTTAGAAACACACCACCAGTTTCATGTGCTGATTTTTTTTTTTTTTTATCTATTCCCTCTAGCATGTAATAAACTTAAGTATTATCAATGCATACATACATGTATACAAGTGTGTTTAAATGCAGGCATCTTCATGCACAAGCCCTTGCCTTTGAAATACTCTCATCTAAAAGACAGACAGAAGACTGCACAGACCTTCTAATCTGGGTACTGTGAGTAGGATTTGAACTTGTGACCCCTAGATCAAGCATCAAACAGTTCACTGTGTGCACCCACCAATAACTTGAACATGTACCTAGCAATAACACCAACCTGAATTTGTGTGATTAGAAATTAGTGGCTAGCCATGGCGCAGTGGTTAGCGCCGTGGATTCCGGACTGGAAGGTCGCGGGTTCGAATCCCATAAGTCATAGGGATTTTTTCGGGCTCCGGCCGGCTCCTACCCAGAGTGAGTGTGCTGTGGGCTCAGTGGGGAGACTGGGACCACACAGTCGAGCTTCATCCACTTTACGGATGCGAATTTGAGAGTGTTGCTCAAATTACCTGACCAACACTGCAGGTGTCTGTATCTCTCGGGCCTGGTTGACGCCGGGATATATTATGACAGTAAGCGTAGAGAACAACCCTGTCAAGTAGTCTCAAAGCGGATGCACCTCCACAGCAGCATCATTACATCATCCTCATCATCATTGATCATCATGCAATAATAAAAATTGCCTCTGATTCGGTGGCTCCGTTGCTCTGGTCTCATGGTGACCTCAGATTCGGTTTCCCCATACGCTTCTGTGCCTGTGGTGAATTTGTGTCAAAGCCTTTGGGGTTGGGGGTTCATAGGGAGGCGGTCGTTGGAGGGACGTTGTGGTGGTCGCCACCTTGGGTGGGTGACTCACTCAGTCTGGCTCCGCGACTGAGCTAATACTGTCGTTAGTAGGGGGCTTAGTAGGTGGTGTCCTGCGTATGTTAGCTCAGAACAGGTACCACTGAACACCACCAAAGTGACCCAGCAGAAGTGCAGGGCCCCTCTGGCTGGTGGCCCCGCGGCGGCCTAATATTGATGAGCTCCCTGTGGACTCCCGACCCCGGGGGTGAGATACAACGAATCTGGTATGGCTGTGGCGGGGAGATTGAAATGAGCGGCGTGGGAACAGCAGTACGGGAACGTCACAGAAGACGAGGCAGCAAAAAAAAAAAAAAAAAAAAAAAAAAAAAAAGAAATTAGTGGCTACACTTTCTGATTTTTTTTTTTTTTTTTTTTTTACACACAAAGACAACAACATATTCACACAAAATATGTATACATGCACTGTGTTATTTATTAATTATGTAGATTGTATGCAAGCATGTCTACATCTGAAATGCAAAGTGCACATTATCATGGGCTATAAGACATATTGTCGATTTGATGTTACAGCTGCAGACATGATTAGAATCTGATTCTCATCATCTGCTCTCTCTGGTGGTAGATCTGTCAGATAAAGAGAGAGAGAGAGAGAGAGAGAGAGAGAGAGAGAGAGAGAGAGAGAGAGAGAGAGAGAGAGAGAGAGAGAGAGAGAGAGAGAGAGAGAGAGAGAGAGAGACAGACAGACAGACAGACAGACAGAGACAGACAGACAGACAGAGACAGACAGACAGACAGACAGACAGAGGAGGGAGGGAGGGAGGGGGAGGAAGAGAGAGACAGAGACAGAGAGAAGAGACAGAGTGAGACAGAAACTGAGAGAGAGACAGAGAGAAGCCGAGAAAGAATACGACAGAGACAGAAATATATGAAATACACAGAGAGAGAGAGAGAGAGAGAGAGAGAGAGAGAGAGAGAGAGAGAGAGAGAGAGAGAGGAGAGAGAGAGAGAGAGAGAGAGAGAGAGAGACAGACAGACAGACAGACACACAGACAGAGACACAGAGAGAGACACAGAGAGAGACACAGAGAGACACAGAGAGAGGGAGAGGTCTACACACACACAGTGACACACACACACACACACACACACACACACACACACACACACACACACACACACACACACACACACACACACACACACACTCAAGAGGGAGGATAACAAAAAACACAAAAAAAGGACTGAAAACATTCGGCAGTGAACAACGAGATAACGTGTTTTCTATGTCCTGTGACTCCACAGGTCAAAACAACAACAAAACCAAACAGCAAACAGGCAAGTTGAGTCTCGTGTCAATCACTCAATCCACTCAATGGGGAAGTGAAGAGCAGCCAAAGGTGGCCAGAGTCCAAATAGAGATGTTCAGCGATATATAGAAAATGATGTTATGTGCTTCAGCACTTTTCCTCCACACTACTCTTCAACTCCTTACAATTACATAAGTCTGCCTTCTTCTCCTTCATAACTTATTCTGGACATTTTCAGTCAACAAGAGAGAGAGAGAGAGAGAGAGAGAGAGAGAGAGAGAGAGAGAGAGAGAGAGAGAGAGAGAGAGAGAGAGAGAGAGAGTTGTGCGACTGAGGTGTGTGTGTGTGTGTGTGTGTGTGTGTGTGTGTGTGTGTGTGTGTGTGTGTGTGTGTGTGTGTGTGTGTACACATGTATACATTTGTGTACATGCATATGTGTATGAGTGTGCACGCATGCATGAATGCCTGTATACATGTGTGTTCATACTTTTTGTCTTCAAGTGTTTGCGTACACTCCACACCATATGATCTGTAAAATTCTGTAGATTATAGACAATAAGGTACTGTAACAGCAGCAACACCAAATATATTATGCACCTTAAAAGGTCCGCAGATTCATTCCTACTCAAAGCATTTGTACCTGAATTTAGTTTGAAACTTGGAATCAATCTTCATTAATTTTGATACGGTCACCACTGTCAGTTCTCTAACACACTTGTTTAAAATAAAAATCTTTGATTTTGGAGAAACATCTCCTTCAAAGAGGACAGCTGCACTCAAATTATCCCTCAAAAGGTAAAAGCAGTGTCAAGACATACAACATATCATAAAATAAGACAGCAAGCTAGTAGTAGTAGTCCTGACTTGGGTTTTATTTTTGGGGGGGGGGGGGGGCTTTTCTATTTTATTTGTTTCATGTTTGTTTGGGTTTCTTTTTAGCTGAAAGAACATAGGAAGTTTGAAACATAATTAATAGACACAGAGATAACTTTTATACATGTTTGTAGGAAACAACAAGCAAATAAATGATCATGTGTAGACAATACCTGTCAGTTATGTGTGTATGTGTGTGTGAAACTGAAAGTGTGCATGCGTACGCACACGCATGCACTCTCATGTGAGCGCAGGCACATGCGCGAACTCCATAAGTGTATGGTTTATATCCAAATCTGTGATTGAACATTGAATTAAATTGAAAGATTTTTTTTTCTCAAAACACAAAAATATGTTCATTATCCGTCAATGTCTACAGATCTACTTATATTGTTATACATGCACACAATCAATCCTCAGAAGCACAGTTGAAAGAAGTCACATGACATGTGAAAATATGCCAGGTTCATACACACACACACACACACACTGAATGTTCTCCATTATGAGACCTACAGGAGAAAGTTTCTACATCAAAATGCCTGTAGTGTGAGTGAATGGATCCCACAGAGAGAAAAAAAAGCAAGAGCTTTCCTACATGATTGAGAGACTGAAGTGTACACAGTTCTGCTTTGACATGCGACAGGTTAGCAATGGAAGGACACAGGGAAGACACATTGCAGAAAGATGTCAAAGATGTGTTCTTTTATTTAAAACAAGGCAGAAGAAAAATGAGAACAAAATTAATGTCCACTGACTCATCCTAGGGGAATCAAATGATAAAGAATGCCATTATGATTAAACACCAACCTGACAAAATATACTCATACTGTATCAGAATGAGAGGAAAAGCTTTTGTTATGAACAATATAATTTGCCCAAATGTAGGGAAGTAAAAAAACTAGAAGTATCAACAACTAAAAGTAAAACACAGTAAAAGCCAATTCCATGAGGAATCAAATAATGAGAGAAATAAAAGAGAAAAAAAAAGAAGAAACCACACCAAACCAAACAAAACACGAACAATAACAACAACAACCACACACACACACAGACGATACTTACAACCCTATCTAGGACAGTAGAATCAACTACTATTCATTGTACACTGTACAGTGCATTGCTAATTAGCGGGTGGCAAAGCGTCCAAGTGTCAAGAGTGAGAATGATGTATTGGCACTCCATGCAAATTTATCCGCGTTGTGACTAAGTGTAGAACAGTCAGTGTGAACAGTGTCACCCTAAACAGCAGAATGGAGACAATGAATTCTGCACAAGACCCCACTGGCTGTGAACATGTGCACACACACACACACACACACACACACACACACACACACACACACACACACACACACACACACACATACAGAAACATGCATATTATACAATTATATAGAATAGGATATATATAATATATTAATTATAAGAAGAGCCTTAGACACAAACTAAGATCAAAACTGACAACATAATCATACATCTCAACAGACAGACACTGAGCTGTTTCTCAAAGACTGTAAACCAATTCCCTGCTAGATGCAAGCACAATGGGAAAATGTCTTCTACTTTTTTTTTCTTTAAAGAAAAAGAATACTCAGCAGAAACATGATAAAGTCACAAGACCGACACGCCTCCCACCAAGCCAGCAAATGAAGTGTAAGAATGTCATAGTCCCTGCAAGGAGGAAAAAAATGGATAGAAAAAGGAAAGAGCAAAGCCATGATCAGGTTTTGCAGTCATTATCAGTTGAAAAAAAGAAGAAGACAACAGCGGTAGGAGTACATTACATTGATTTGTTCAGTTCTGCAGTCACTGTGCTGAAGACTTCCTGATTACAGGATGACCCAGTTTCATGAAAAGTGTATATTATATGCAATCGCCTCCCCCCCAAAAAAAAACAACAGCAACAACAACAAACAAACAAAAAAAAACCCACCTAGGCTCCATGGTTTTAATCTCATTCTCTGTTATGAACTTTTATGAAGTAAACAATGACGGATCCACCAGACTAGTGCTTCCAGGTTGAATATTTATATATGTATTCTTTTTTTTCTTCTTTTTTTTCTTTTAAATTTTTTAGTTTTGTTTTAATCTGGACAATAAATGCCATCCAAGTATTTTTTAAATGATTTACAAGTAGGTGTTGTTCAGGTTTTTATTTATTTATTTTTTTTTTTTACTTTTTCATTTCGAGGATAATGGAATAAGCACTTATTACATTCACAACTTATGTGCTTTTTTTGGTTGTTTTTTACATCCAGTCCCCATGTGTATGCAGTTTTGTTAATTTTGTCATCCATTCAGGAGTGTGTATATATGCTACTTTTGTTTTTCCAGAACACCTGTGATGATCATAGACCTGGTTTCACTGCAAGATATGAAAAAATTTCTTCTGGACATGAGCTTCAAAGTATAATTTGTCGTCTTTCTTAAATTATTTTGCGGATGGGGGTGTGGGGTAGGGGTGGGGGGTCAGGGAGAAGGATGGGGGAGAGAGGATATTATTTTGCGGGTGGGGGGTCAGGGAAAAGGATGGGGGAGAGAAGATAGTGTAGTGGTAGGAGTGCTATGCTTGCAATTGTTGTCAAGTGTAGGTTGGGGAGGGGGGGGGGGGGCGCAGGGGGAAGGATGGGGGAGAGAAGAAAGAGTAGTGATAGGAGTGCTATGCTTGCAATTGTTGGCCAGTGTTTGAGCCACCATCAAGGCATCCATTTGAGGGGATTCCCCCCTGGGACTTAGTAACATCAGTACCACCTCCACTGCCCTGAAAGTCATTCAGCTGAGTGTGTGTGATCACAAGCAAAACATCTTACACAGTATGTAACCCATTTCACCTTTCAGAAGAATAGACCATAAGTGCCTACAGGAATGGATTTTAAAAACAATTTATAAAAAACAAACAAACTGGAGTCGTGTTTCGACAACATGCCTAAAGTCAGAATCTGAGAATGTGCCTTATGGTGGGTAAGTGGTCAAATGCGCAAAATCTCGCCATTCAGTGAAGTGAAACTTGGAGCTTTAGCCGAGGAACCTGAAATAAATAAATAATAAATAAATGCTCATGAATGCTACTATAGATTTTTTTTAATCCACTCATTTCTAGTAAAATGAAAACAAAACTTCAGAAGTAACTTTTAGGGGGAAGTGGGGATGGTAGCATTGAATTGGTACAATTAGCCCACAAAAATAATGGTGAAGGGACCAAGAAGCCAGATCAATATGTACATACTTTAGCTTACAATTAATGAGGTCACTTTTGAACATCACAAGTATGGGTGTTCTGTTATTATAGTTAACCATATCATGTACATACTGACTGTTAACCCACATAGTGACAAAGCAAATGTATACCATTCTGTTAAAGTCAGACAGTTGGGAAAAAAAATTATTTACAGGAACCAAAGACGAGTCTGGGCACACAACTAAATTTACAGTTTGTAAACTTGTTAAAAGGTATTCCGAGGTGTTGACTTATCAAGACTTCACTTTCTCTATCAAGTATCATCGATCAAACTGGTCCATGAACAGCTTGCACAAACAGCCAAGCTAATATAATTCAATACCCTGGTTTTGTTTTGTGGTGTTAAATTAAACAAATAAAAAAGGAGATAATTTTATTATTTTGGTGTTTACTGCAGTGACACATATGCCTAAGTGTAGATCTATAGATGTACGAGTTAAGAGAGAAAGGGAAAGTGTGTGGAGGGTGGGGGGTGTGGTGTGCACACTTACAGTGAGTTAAACATATTATATGCATGAAGTGTATTTCACAGCACATATGGGAGGACACTTCTACAGAATTTGTTCAATATGAATGACTGTATGCATGAGTATAACTTATAAGCAAGTGCTACTACATATGTACATCCATCTAAATGACAGAAGTAGACAGGGTATTTTTTTTAAAGAAAAGGAAAACAGGTACACACATGCAAAGCATGAACCCTTCTGTTGCTGAAATCATTCAAAATCACACCATGGGGCAATGACCACAGGGACAGCGGTCACAGACTAACATACAGTGCAAAAGATCCTAAACACTGACCACACAAAGACCGTACACACACTTCTCTGAGCTATTCTATGTCCACATTTCTACCTCTCGCCCTGGCTTTACACAACTGTATACATACATCTAATCTATCTTACACGAAGGAAGATCTTAAAGTTACTTGGTGTAAACATGCATAGTCATGTCAAACCTTCAACAGTCCACAACCGAAAACTCGGAGAAGAGATCAATATCCCCATAAAGATTACCAAATCAATTCTGAGGAGTTTTCTGGCTACAGTGGGCCTCTCTGTACATCACTACATCATGTACATGTGTGTGTGTGTGTGTGTGTGTGTGTGTGTGTGTGTGTGTGTGTGTGTGTGTGTGTGTGTGCGTGCGTGCGTGCGTGCGTGCGTGCGTGTATGTGCGTGCGTGCGTGTGTGTGTGTGTGTGTGTGTTGTTGTGTGTGTGCACATGCGTGATTGCATGTGTGCATGTGACATGCATGCATACCCACTCATGTACACAATTATGCCAGTGAGTTTGACAATATATGCCACATGTCAAAAAGCACCAATGTAAACAATCAGATTATCTACATTCTGTAAATTATACAATATGAATCAATAAATTATATGCACAGTTTATTTATTCCTGACCTTAAAAGTTCAAACACTAGTACTGTCACTAGTCAGGACACAAAACATCAACAAAAACAAACATAAAAAATTCCTTTACAGTTTACTACAGTATTAGACAATGAGAGAGAGAGAGAGACAGAGAGAGAGAGAGAGAGAGAGAGAGAGAGAGAGAGAGAGAGAGAGAGAGAGAGAGAGAGAGAGAGAGAGAGAGAGAGCTCTGCACTTTCAGTGACATAGAATAAAATAGTATAAAAGTATTAAAACTCGTCTTCCAAACGCTGTCTGCTGATAGAAAAATGTGTCTGGTCTTAAGTGTTATTGCAAAATATGACACCAGACACCGCTATTTGATTGCACCCAGGGGGCCTACAAAGGCCATATTAGAGCTTGAAATAGCTTGCAATGTCATCAATGAAGTAACTGCTCATTATTTCACTTGCCAAGAGACTGGTACAGTGGTAGTGTTTTGATCTAATATGTTACATGTTTTGAGGACACCAGGATGAAGTACTTAGCAATCAGAATTTCTAAAAACTCAACAGTAAATTGATTAATCAGCCTAAAATTTGTGGGAAATTAATAGTTAAATGTTTATTGAAAGCTATCCATTCTAAGAATAGTTCACATGTGTCATGGACTTTCCAATACACATGGAGGTGAAAGTAAGTAGTTCTTCGTTTCAGACAACACTTGTGTCATAAGTAAAGTGTGCATACATGTACTAGGTAACTTTTTTTTCTAAATCAATGTGTGGAGATGGATTTTCCTTTATTGGTTGTGAATCTTTTATTGTTCTGTGAACACTAATATAAAAAAAGAACATAAGGCGATGTGTGTGGACATGTATGGAGATGTGCACGCAATATCTTGGTTTTTTATTATAATGATGATAATACATGGAATTTATACAGCACTACAATAATATATCTTGCAAAAACAAAATCTACACATAAATGCATGCATGCATGTGCACACAATGAGAAAGAGAACAAAAAAAATGCATGTGAGACCAGCCGCCATGGCGCAGTGGTTAGCGCCGTGGATTCCGGACTGGAAGGTCGCGGGTTCGAATCCCATAAGTCATAGGGATTTTTTCGGGCTCCGGCTGGCTCCTACCCAGAGTGAGTGTGCTGTAGGCTCAGTGGGGAGACTGGGACCACACAGTCGAGCTTCATCCACTTTACGGATGCGAATTTGAGAGTGTTGCTCAAATTACCTGACCAACACTGCAGGTGTCTGTATCTCTCGGGCCTGGTTGACGCCGGGATATATTATGACAGTAAGCGTAGAGAACAACCCTGTCAAGTAGTCTCAAAGCGGATGCACCTCCACAGCAGCATCATTACATCATCCTCATCATCATTGATCATCATGCAATAATAAAAATTGCCTCTGATTCGGTGGCCTCCGTTGCTCTGGTCTCATGGTGACCTCAGATTCGGTTTCCCCATACGCTTCTGTGCCTGTGGTGAATTTGTGTCAAAGCCTTTGGGGTTGGGGGTTCGTGGGGAGGCGGTCGTTGGAGGGACGTTGTGGTGGTCGCCACTTTGGGTGGGTGACAGTCTGGCTCCGCGACTGAGCTAATACTGTCGTTAGTAGGGGGCTTAGTAGGTGGTGTCCTGCGTATGTTAGCTCAGAACAGGCACCACTGAACACCACCAAAGTAACCC
Organism: Stramonita haemastoma; assembly: GCA_030674155.1. NCBI lineage: Eukaryota > Metazoa > Mollusca > Gastropoda > Neogastropoda > Muricidae > Stramonita > Stramonita haemastoma. Next base: position 49,720,511 of record CM060335.1, read on the forward strand.
AGCAGAAGTGCAGGGCCCCTCTGGCTGGTGGCCCCGCGGCGGCCTAATATTGATGAGCTCCCTGTGGACTCCCGACCCCGGGGGTGAGACACAACGAATCTGGGTATGGCTGTGGCGGGGAGATTGAAATGAGCGGCGTGGGAACAGCAGTACGGGAGCGTCACAGAAGACGAGGCAGCAAAAAAAAAAAAAAAAAAAAAAATGCATGTGATGTAACCATCATGGAGTAACTGAGAGCGAGAAACAGAGATCATCTAACACAAGAAACAGAGAAACTGAAGAGAGAGACAGCACATATTTTTTCTCAGCAGCTGTTACTGTGGTCTACTTATATTGAATATGTTCTGTCAGACTGCATCCCCTGTCAATTCTGGTCAATAGTGCTCCATCATTTTCCATGATTAAGATCCTATGTGACACAAACACACACATGCTCAGAATACAAGCACATGTGTATGATGTAATATTATGTATTGTGCACAACATAATATGCTGAAAAAAATTACTATGCTGATATTACTTTAGTATGAATATGTTTTGTAAACAAAAACAAAACATACATCGTCTATATAGTATGCACACACAGAGAAAACACTTATTTTAAACAGAGACAGAGTAAGAAAGTGATCAATTGATACAGGACAGTAAGTACGAAAAATATATATATCTAGAGTAAGTGCAGCAGTGATGGAGAGATAGAGGAGAACAGCTGGCAGTAACCACCCTGAATCCTTCTGACTGATATATGTTGGTTGTTTGTAATCCCATTATTGGGCATTAATCAGCTCAACACTGACAACAGAGTACATCACCACACTGACTACATGATTATTGGTTTTCTCAATGCACAATGACGTTCTAATGATTGCCAAGTTGCACAGAGAAACTAAAAGTAAGTAAAGAGTAAATAATACCAATACCACACAAGAAGTATTACACCACACAATGATGACCAGCTAAGATACAAGTTTCACTATGACTAGGAGAAGTGTCACATTACAGAACGGTGACTCACTGACTGGCTACACAAATATGGGTGTCAGAATCTAAGTACTTACAGAAAGGTAAATCACTAAATGCCACACTCACCACTACACCACAGAATGGATACTAGTGTTGTAGGGCCTGATCAAACTAGTGAACAAAGTTATAAATGTGTTTCAACTGTCAGATTTTTGGGGGAACATTTTTCTCACTGCTACACCACGACAGTGTTAATCTGTTATTTAATTTTACACAAAACTCCATCTCTGGAAAAAAATTAACTGATCATGATTCAGTTCAAAGCACAAAGGGAATTATGCTCATCTTGTGACAACTTCAAGTTATGATATATATAACTTGAGGTGTAGGTATCTTGTACTGTTCATGGTCTTCACACACATACACACACACACACACACACACACACACACACACACACACACACGCACGCACGCACGCACGCACGCACGCACGCACGCACGCACGCACGCACACGCACACACACACACAAAAGCTGACAAAAAAACACAACCAAACATTTTGAAACAAAGAAAAAAATACCTTCTGGGTAATTAATTTTTGTTATCAAACACACAAGGGCTCACCACCATGTTTTGGCACTGTCCCATATAGTGCACAGTCTGTGCATAAGCTGTTCAAAATAGCATGAACACTCACTTCACTATAGCATTACTTCAAAACAGTGCATTTTTCCTTTGAAAGAGCTAGTACTGTAGTAGTAGCAGTACAGTAGTACTAGCAGAAATCAGGGGGGTAGGTCTTTTTATGTACTGTACAATAAAAAAAAAAATCTTGTTCTGCAACAAACTAAAAGATGAATTGGGAGTTTAAAATGAAAAGTCCTTAATCAACACAATGACATATTGTTTTTCCAATTCTCTGAAGAAACAAAGTTCTAGAATAGCAGAAATCAGGGGATAAGTGTGCTTTTTGGTTAGGTTATTTTGTTGTTGTTATTTGGTGTTTTTTGGAAGGGGGGGGGGGGGGGGGGTTACATGTATAATCTTGTTCTGCAACAAACAAAAGTTAAGTTGGGAGTTTGTATGTTTTTTTTGTGTTTTTTTTAAAGCCCTTCATTAACACAATGACAGATTGTTTTTCTAATTCTCTGAAGAAACAGAACTAGAATCCAACCCAGGTATCTGAAGGACATTAAAATTACTTTGTTCTGTTCATTCTATACTATTCTGTATCCTATCAAATGAAAACTTCAAATGAATAAAAAGTAGGCCTAGATACAATGTATGAAAAAGAAATTCATTCACTTTCAATTTCATACACGTCCAAAGTACATTTTAAGATAAATTTGGAAAAAGAAAACAAATTCAACAAAAATCTTGTAAACACACACAATCTTTTAAAAGGCAAATTAAACCAATCATTAGGAGATTCTCTGAAGAGATATAATGAAATTTTTTTTTTAACTTAAAAGTTGTGTAACAAGAAAATTTGTACAAGAATAGTTTTTACAAAGGCAACCCCCAAAAATAATTATCCACAACTCCAAATATTGGTGTGCATTTTATTTCTTCTTCTTTTTTGTTGTTGTTTTTCCAATCATGTGACAGATATAAGAATGTAAATTACCCCCCCCCCCCCCCACCAAAAAAACAAAACAAAACTGAAAAGAAGCCTTATAAGTAGCCCTACACGACACTAAATTTGTTCACAATCAAAACAACCCGCACGTCATTCAGCTTTTTTCACACGACTGCTCGACTATTAGGCCTATTAGTAGTAAACCGTAATTATTTTAGTAACCGCCGATCTGTGATCAGTCTCTGTACTACTGTAGTTATTAACTGATCGATGTCGATTTGATCAAAGTACAAAAATAACACAAATCGGAATTCAGAGGCAAAAGATATTCTAGTACTTACAGTTATGAAGCTGGTCGAGATATGATCGAACGGCTGCCCCTGTAAAGACGCCTCAATGTTGATGCTAGAACAAAGCCGTCATCCACATCACCGATGCAGTTCGTCTGCTTTCAGGACTCGTGCATCCCATAATTAAATGAAGAAAATGCTCTGTGACATTTAATTAAATTACTTTTTCGGCGAAATCGTAAACGTGATTTATCTTCACTGATAAGTGCGCTTTCATCGAGTGGAATTTAGGAAACCTTACCACAGAAAATGAGATTTTCCTACACACACAGTGGTCAGCACAGAGAAAATTCTGACGTGACAGAAGTCAGAAGATCGGTACAGACGATGAACAAGGGAAATAATTACTCAATCTTCGGATGAACTCTCGCCCTTGATGTTAGAGCAAAAATGCCGTTTTACCAGAATGTTGCGTACAGACACCCAGCAAAAGCTACGCTGTCGAAAGCAAATAATGCCCGAAATTAATAGCATACTCGCGTTTCGAGTGCGGTAAATAAATAAGATCTCACTTTTAATCAGCGAGGGCACTTCCTCTCCACCCCCCAAAAGGTAAAACTGAAGGTAGAACAGTCTGGAACACATTACTCCATTCTTGCAGGTACACCGACATGAACAATATTTTTGTGGACCAAGTAAAAGAAAATCCACAATTAGTCAAATGCCATTGACTGACATCTTTCATCTTGATCCGTTTGGGATAGACTAAAAAAAATCTGTTAATTTTTTTTTTTTAGCATGTTAAAAGCAACCAAAAAAAAAAATTAAAACATCCATCTGATTGGACTTGACTAATCAGGAAAAAGAAACTGAGCCTCTTCTAAACAATATAAACATTTATGCCTGTGTAGATCGCTATAAAATCAACTCGTCAAATTATTAAAAGGCACATCCCTTGATAATGGCCGCCGAGTCAATAGTTTTACAAGTTGCCGACTTCCCAAATCTACACCATGCTCTAAATCAACTCTGTGTCTGTCAAACTACAAGAATTCTGGACAAAGTCACCAGGGACTTTAGTTGTTTGGTTGGGTTTTTTTGTTGTTGTCAAAGCAGAGGCCCAGTTTACCAATGCAGAGCAGTAGTAAGGATAAAAAGAAAATACTTCATGGCGAGTTTCCTTGACAACACCAAGGATGAAGTTCAGTCACTCCTCACGTGTTCTCGCTCATGCACGACGCCTGAACCCGAAAAACTGGAGTTAACATCACCCGACTCCACTCCCCCTAGAAGTCCTTCGGATGAGACTATAAACCGAGGCCCCGTGTGCGAACGCACACACATCTTGCCCACACGTTGAATCCTGTGCCGCTTTTCTTAAAAATAGGCCATCGTGTGCTGGTGGGAACAGATGACAATATTTACAAAACTGCATACACGGGGACTGAATGTAAAAAAAAAAATAAAAAAAAAGCACACGAATGCTTATTCCATTATCCTCGATATAAAAGAATGAATACAAACAATACTACTAAATGTGATCAGAGGCTACTATTGATTCCCACGGCACCATCCTCTATTCCCCAAACTGCGATGACGTCATTTGGATTGTAGATCCTATGAAAGCCTTTTGGTTTGAAAAATGCTGCAGAAGCATTTTAAAGGCTTATGGATAGCATTCTTCGAGACATGCCTTTCACATTAATTTTTTAATGACAAATTGGTTGCCAGATGCCAATTATGAAGAACACTTCGACTTTTTCTGACAGTTTCTTTATGCAGACTAGCCACAAACAAAGCAAACTTTGTTTTTGCTGTTGGCAAGCCGGATTTGCCCAAGACATTGTAGTCTGGTGGTTAGGGCTTTGGACTCGTAATCTAAAGGTTGAGGGTTCGATCCCAGCTTTCGGCTATGACGTTGTGCCCTTGGAAAAGGCACTTTACGGCTATTTTCTCACCCCACCCAGGTGTAAAAGGGGTACCAACCTTGTGTTGGGGGTTAACCCTGCGATAGACTGGCGTCCTATCCAGGGGGAGTCTATGACTCTCAGTCGCTTAACACCACAGAAACCGGGATAAGCACCGGCCTGATGAGCCTTAGGCTCGGGACAGACTTTAACTAACTTTTAATTGTTCGACTTCTGAGAGGATTCATCCACCATCAGATAGAAGAACTTCTCTTCAAGACAGCCCCCTTCTACTGACAGCACTGGCCTTCAATGGTTCCTAAGGACACACCATTTCATCCCATAGTTATGGTCCTGACATTTTGACCCCACTTCGTGCTCAAGAAGTGGAAGAGGACAAACCATTCAGCAGTGGTCACATTCACAAATTTCATTTTCTGGTCGACTGTCGGGACGTCACTGAAGATTTTGCAGCCAGCTTCCTCCATTCCCCAAGGTTAACATCAGTGCATATTCCACTCCCCCCAAAAGTCCTTCGGATGAGACTGAACCGAGGCCCGTGTGCGAACGCACGCAGAACACACTCGTTCCGCTTTTTGGAAGAGTAGGCCATTGTGTGCTGGTGGGAACGGATGACAAATTTGAAAAAGTGCATACACACGGGGACTGGATGTTAAAACAAAGCGCATGTGCTTATTCCATTAGCCACGAGATAAAAGAATAAATCAAATAGATGAGGTTCACAGCTTCTTTTAACCAACACCCTATGTTGTTAACACTGTGGAACCACCAACATCCTTTGTTAACTCTGGAATTACCAACATCCTGTGTTGTTAACACAGTGCAACTAGTTACCAACATCCTGTGTTGTTAACACTGAACTACCCACATCCTGTTGTCAACTCTCTGGAACGACCAACATCCTATGTTGTCAATATTAAACTACAAACACCATACATTAAGAGTCTGGAATTACTTGTACCCGTGCTGCTAAATCGGAAACTACCAGCACAACCTGTTGTTAACACTGTTAAAGCGTTTATTTGGAAGGTTGCTTGCTCTTTTCCAATTGATATCTGGATTTCTGATTGTCCTTGGAACAGAACTACAAACTGTTGTTCCATGAGCAAACTTACGCCGAACATTTTACGTACATGTTAAAGCCTGATCTGCTTTTTGGAAAGAGTAGGCCATTGTGTGCCAGTGGGAGAAACGACAAAATTTGCAAAGCAACATGAACATGGGGACTCCATGTAAAAGAGAAAAAGAAGCACGCAAGTGCTTATTCTATTATCCTCAAAATATATTTAAAAAATTCAATGTTTCTTTTGAAGTATGTTGTCATACTGTGACACATTCCATGTGAACGATGTTTTGCTACGTTTCGTGATCATCAACATGGTGCTCATTATTATTATTGGACAATCTTTGTTTTACTTGGTAACTCAGTACAATATCAAAATAAGGTAAAAAAAAAAAAAATATTCGCGTTTTTTCCCCCTTGTGTCTCCGTTATTACCCAAGTGTTGGTACACTGGAGGAAAAAAATCCAAATAGCCCTTGAAATCCTAAAGCATGTTTACGGCCTACTCTATAGACATGATTGCAAAAAGTATAGTTAATGTAATCTTATATACATATAAATTTGTGGGTAAAAGAATTGGTCTCACACACACACACACACACACACACACCAACACAATGTGCACGTACATGCGTGCACAAGTTTTGATATTTTATTTTTAAAAAGAAAATAATAAAACCGAATACAATAACAAAAAAAATCATCAATTAATTTACAAATAAAATCATATATTCAGTGTACACAGTACCATTGTTTTGTTCTTTACAATTAAAACATAAAAAGAATTGAAGAAAACTCGAGAAAAAAAAATGTCAGGAATAAAATCACCAGCAATCTTCCATCTCCCATACTATTTGATTTCATTATTCACTACCTCCATCCCTTATGCATCATACTTTATTATACATAAGATTTTTTTTTTAACGAGGCAGTTTTTATTTTTGCAAAAAAAAATTTCTCTTGAAAAAAATGTAACTACAACCACAAAACATGAATGCTTCAGGACTGAGTTTTAAAAAATTAACCCAGATCAAAGAAACACACACACACACACACACACACACACACACACACACACACACACACACACACACACACACACGTGCGCACACAACACACACACACACACACACACACACTCACACAGACCACCCTAACATATTAGGTTTACACATCGTTTACTTTGATGTTTTTAAAAATGAACACTTAAAGCACAAACAAAATTCAACCCACTAGAATGGGGGGAAAACAAGTAAATAAAAAACGCCCAACAAAAACAGAAAAAAACCTTTAAAACAAAAAAGCTCTTTTTCTTTTCTGCTTCCCACTGATCTGAGCATAGATCCCCCCCCCCCCCCCCCCCCCCCCCCCCCCACACACACACACACACACACATCACACTTCATTATACAGAATGTAACTTGTATTTTTTATTTCTTGATGACAAAATTGCATTTTATGGGGGACGGGATAGCCTAGTGGTTAGAGCACCGTGCTCGCAATCTGACGACCTAGGTTCGAATCCCGTTGAAGGGGACGTTTTCCCCTGGAGATAACATAAGTGCAGACTCAACCCTCCCCAAAAGTTCTTCGGATGAGACTATAAACCAAGGCCTGGTGCGAACACACGCAGAACATCTTGTGCTCACATTAAATCCTGATCTGCTTTTCAAAGAGTGGGGCATTGTGTCCCAGAGAACGGGTGACAAAACTGCATACACACAAAGGTTGGATTAAAAAAAAAAAAAGCACACGAGTGTTTATTCTATTATCCTCTATATAAAAGAATAAATACAAATGATCAAATCTGGTGTTTTCTTTGCGTTACTGTAAAATCTGCAACGATCAAGCGACTGATCCTTGCAGATTTGCTAGCAAGCACAATCTACCCTCCACCGACATTTTTGTCATCTTAATATAGCCCAATTATGTTTTCAACCAATATTATATGCCTGTATTATTCATAATTATACTGTTAGTACAAACGCCACCCTTACAGTCATTTGCACACACACACACACACACACACACACACACACACACACACACACACACACACACACAAACAACCACAACAATAACAACAACACTCACAAAGTAACAACCAAAACAAACATAAATGGAGCCATCCCATGTTACCTCCCCTTCTTTCCAAAACTTTGCTCAAACTCAATGCACACAAAATATATTTTTATAACAAGACAAATTTTAATTTTGTGAAAAGTGATACATCACAGAATGTTAATACAATTGCCTAACGTGAATATTTCCATGTAGAATCTTTACAAAAATCACATTCGTATTTACACATTGCTATTTTCAAGTTTAGAGTAAAAGCATAAACGAAACATTCCTGCTAACAAACATATTTTCACAACATAAGGATAAAAAGAAAAAAACTGGGGAAAAACCCACATGGGACATGAAATTTACCATACCTATTCTCCTAATCGTTACTGACTTGTTCATACATAATTCCTTATACTCCTCCAAACTTCAAATAAAATGCATTCATAAATCTTTAACAAGCCCTACGTGTGTTGCTGCAAATTCTTCAACAATGTGCGAATTGTAGATCCATGCATAGGTTTGCCATTAAGCACAACCTATCATCTTAACAGTCTTGCTATCATCAAGGGTTGTTATAGGGTCCAATTATTTTCTTCCATTTTTCATACAAAAACCTGCATAAGGTACATACACTTAAGTAAAACCCTACAACTATTTAAACACACAGACACAAGCACGTACATACATCCGCACGCGCGCGCGCGCGCGCACACACACTCACACACACACAGAGGTAGACTCTCATCTATTCTCCCCCCCTCCCCCCGAAAAAAAAGAATACCCCCCCCAAAAAAAAAACCACACCCCCAAAACAAAGCAACCCCCCCCCCCAAAAAAAAAAACAAAGCAAAAAACCCCACCAAGCCAATGCATAAGCAACAAATTCTATGGATAAGAAAACTTTCAGTATGTAAAATGGGTAAAATAAAACATGAATATAGTTACAAAACATTAATAGTTCAGCATACTATTCCAACAAAATTTTACACCCAAATGAACTATATCATCTAATCTTACTTATAGTTTGCTGTTTCACACATACCACAAACAAGTTCAGTTTTTC
>CM060335.1:49734468-49754468 GCA_030674155.1 Stramonita haemastoma
ACGCTGGCTTGTCTTCTACCTCCCTCTGCCTGTGTGTTGCTGTTGCCTGATTCAGTTATCAGTCTTTTCCATTGGAAAACATCAAATCAGCTGTACACATTCTTTACATACTTTGATCAATGCAGTTTTGGTTAATGCTTTGCTTCCTTTGCAAAGGAATTTTTATGAATTTTAACGTGTTTATTCTTTTTACAAACTGAAATAAAAATATAAAATAGACAAAAATAAACGTAGTTATGTATTCGTCATCTTTGTTTCTTAGAAACTCCTTACAGGTCATGGGGAATAGAAATAGATGTATCAAAATTCTACACTGTCTTCACATTGTTACAATGTTGCATACTATATGCACGACAATTTTGAAAAAAAATGGCGACATACACATTTTCTGAAGGAATATAACAGGCAATACAATGAACAGAAAATCGAACACAAAGAACATTGAAGATTCATCTTCCATTCTTGGTTAAAGGACAAAAATCCCTCACATTTTTTTAACAACATTCCATCCCCTCTCACTTTTGTCTTAATTTTAATCAACATTTGATATAAAGAGCACAAAAAAACAATAAGAAAACCCAACAACTTCATACCAAAAATTCCTTGAAGGGTGCATTATATAAATACACAAGCAAACAATATTATTCCTACAGAAACATAGACACACGAAAAACTCAAATATAAAAAAAGAGAAATAATTCAAGTAGAGACTGTAAGCACACACATTAAGAATAAACATAAAAAATGTTTTATATCTTACAGAGTGAGTGCAGGTCTATATCTTTTTCTTAAGCCAATGTTTGATTTGGTGAAAACAAATTGTTATAATAAATCTTCTTTTTTTTTAAATGTATGGGTACATATCAACACACAGTCTGTTATCCACTAGCAAAACATGTACCCCAAAACTGCTCAGATATCTAAAGCTGTATTCAATGATTTAAATGAACATTTCAATCATTAACACTTAAACATCAGAATTTTTTTTTAGGATTCTTGTCTGGTTGCATACAACATACATTTAAGTCTTATTCAGAGAAAAATTTACCACCTATGATTTGGTGGCAAAAAAAAAAATCAAAATAATTACCAAAAAATAATTCAATGCAAAAGCTATTTTTGAGAAACTTTTTATATATTGAAATGACTTTAAACGATTCAAATCCAGCCAATATACATTATTTCAGCCAACTTGTGATCTGAATAAAGTAACTCTATGCAAAATTAAAAAAAATATGTTTAAAAAAACCCTGAAGGGTACATTACAAACATGCATATAGTTGCATACATAACACCTACGAGCATGTAGACACAAAACAGTCAAAGAACCAACACTAAATTCAATAATTCAAACCTACTCCTCAAACATATTCATAAAGAAAAAAAAGTAAGTCTTTCCTTCAACATTCATTTCAAGCACACTACAAAACTTGATTTGCTTCTCCAACTGGCAAAAACACACCCTATTTAAAACAAAACAAAAAGAAAGAAAACTAAAAGCGTGGAATTACAAATGACTATCATTTACTTGCAAGCATACACAAACATATTAATACAAACGTAAAATAATTTTCTGCAGGCATAATTATTTTAAAGGTTATCTTCGTAATTCCTTTGTTTTTCTCCAAACCTTATTTCATATAATCATTTACACGGAAAAAAGCAATTGTATAAAAAACGAACAAAAACACTAATACAATGCTTTTCATAATATAAAAATTCAAAATTCCCAAAATGCTAATCTCCTTCCTTTCACACAAAAATTAAAAATGAGACTCTTAACCGCTAATTTTTAACTCACACATACACCTTTTGAGAAAAGCCTCTCTACTCAAAACACAAACGTGCACAACTGTGTGCAAGTTTCACAGCAGCCTGTACCAGTGATGAAATACCAGGGGCATGCCAGTGCACAATTTGCCTGTGGTAAAAACTGTTCCCCTGCTACAACTGCAGAACCACTGCTCTTATCAGCCGTGGCAGCTGGACCATTATTCTTAACCATGATGAAGTTTTAAAACTTTTTTTTTTTTGCTGCCTCGTCTTCTGTGACGTCCACATACTGGGGTTCCACGCCACTCAAGTTTTAAAACTTAGAAGCCATGCGAAAGGTCAGAAATTTGAAAAAGCAAGAATTTGGTATACAGCAAAAAAGTGGAAAAAAACAATGAGCGTAGCTGCTAGAGGACCATAGCACTCATCAGTCAAACCAGAAAAAATCGGAACTATTTTTGTTTCAAACAAAATCAGAAGCAAAATAAAAGCACAGACCTTGACTGCCAGGCAGGGTATGAGCAGACAGAGGAACAGCAGACGTGCTATTTGTTCAAGTACTAGTAGAAAAAGTAAGAAACACTGAACAAGAAGCCCGTATCACTTTCGTAGATTATAGCAGGGCTTTTGACAGCTTTAGACACAACCCCCTGCTCAAAGCCATGTCAACGATGAGCTTCTCAAGTCACCTGATCTCACTCCTGACATCTTTCGTCTTGTTATTGTTATAGAAGGCTGGATGTAGAAAAGCAGTTGTCATGCTTTATCACCTTCTGAAAATAAAATTAATTCAATTAATTTAATTCAATTCATTTCTCTCCAAACACCAACAGGTTATGATTAGAGAGAATGGAGAGTATTGTGACTTCTTCAACATGATAAACTGGTCTGTTAAGGTTGCATTCACTTGCCCCGCCTCTTCAGCATGTTTATAGAACAAGTTATGACATAAGGCAGAGAGAGAGAGAGAGAGAGAGAGAGAGAGAGAGAAGAGAGAGAGAGAGAGAGAGAGAGAGAGAGAGAGAGAGCATGTGTGAAAATAGGAAAGGATATCACTAATCCAAGCGATGCTGATGACACTGCCCTGAGAACTCTACATGGAACAGATGCTACAGGAGACAAGGCAGGCTTGAAACTGAAAGCCAAAAGTCAAGCTAACCAGTCACTGCAGAGCACAGGAATGAGTAAAACAAGAGCTGGAAAATGTGGGCAATTTCAACCACCTAGGCTCTGTCCCACGTAAAATGCTCATAGAGAAAATTGACAGCCTGATTTTTCTACCACTGATAAACCAAAGGGTCAAATAAGATTTATATGTATATTGATCCCTCCCCCCAAAAGAAAAGAAAGAGGGGAAAAACCAGTCCCCAAAACAAAATCTGCCAGTCTCTTTGCTCATTCCTTCCCATAACATATTTAACCTTTCCCAATGAACACCCTAAGAGACCCAGTTGCCCCCCTCCTCCTCTAACACACACGAAGAATAAACGACTAATCATCCTCCATTCACAAACATAAACACACACAACCCCCCCCCCCCTTACACACACACATAGTTATCTTACTAAAAAAAAAAGAATAGTGAAAATAAAAAATAAAAAATGAAACAAATTTTTAAAAATAATTTTTTTTAAAAAGTTATCCTACTATCTCTAAAGACCGGAACATGTACCCTATCCCTCCTTGCTAACATCTAAACCAAACTGCTGTCCCCACCCTTCCTTAGGCATCACTGAGTCAGCATGTACCACGGTATCTGCCTGCCTTTGTGTCCACATGTGGGGCCGGAGTTAAAGAATAAAGGTTAGTGTTAGGTTTAGTATTAACGTTAGAACTGGGATAAGGGTAGGTCAACTATGCGCCAGTCTGTCTGAATGCATGTGGACACAAAGGCACACAGACACAATGGTACGTAGCTTTACTCAAATTACTACTACCAAATAGAAATACTGACTGCACCCGATTTCTGCTATTATCTAATCAATTTCAGGCCTGCTCATTGCTTGAAGAAGTTGTAACTCCTTTAGAAAGGATTGGGTAAAAATAGTTCAAAATAAAAGTACTTTAGAAAATAAGATTTCCATGAAATATCCCTTTTTTTCCTCCCCACCAACCAATCTAAAGATGCACAGACATATATCCTCCCTCCTCCCAAACACCCCTTCACCTGAAATGCCTTCTACAAGGATGTCTCCTCCCCAGTCACCCCTTTTTACCCATGTATGCACACCCACATTCATCACTTTCCTCTAACAGAATGTCTGCAGCATTTTTGTTCTATCCTTTCACCACAACTTCAATATCTATATCAAACAAACAAATGTATACATGTAGAGGAGATGGGCATAATGATAGGAGGGAAACCTAAAAAGCCTGGACTATGCCAATAATACTGCTGCACTATTTGAAAACAACGCTATCAAAATGAGAGGATTTTTCAACAGAAAGCACAAGGCAGGCAAAAAAATACCTGGCCTAAATTTGAACTCCAAGAAAACTTAAAGAGTTACATATTGATGGTAAAGACAATGAAAAAAAAACGAGACATCTTGAGATAATTTTAGAATGCTGAAGTCACTTGGCTCTGTAAAAGCTAATGTTAAAGGCAAACCTCCCGAAAACATCAAGTTAAGAAAAAAAATCTGAGAAAAAAAGTCCAGCTCAGCATGTGGAAAGAATGAAAATATATCTTAAAAAACCTGAAAATAATTGTTCAAAATGCCCAGTCTTGACTTGCGACTGTGAAGCCAGAACTCTCAAAAGAGCTATTATAATAAAATAGAGGCATCAGAGATGTGGTTCTGTCATAGACTCATATCACAACTGGGGAAAGAGAAGCACCAGTGAAAATGTCCTGGAAGAATTTGAGAAGACCACTTAAGTGTCTGACAGACATCAATAAGATAAAACTTAAAAAAACAAACTTGTCCATCTAGAATGCCCCAAGTTTTCAGGCTTTCTCCTGTATGTAGAATACAAAAGGCATCAGCATCCCGAATATTGCCCAAGAAAATCAAGACAATGATCATTCAGAGGGACATGGTACTATTAGAGTGCAACAATTAATGCCAAACGTTTGTTACACCCATAGCCTAGACGGTTTTAATGAATCTCCTTTTATGTCATTTAAAACATACATTTCTGACCAAAAAGAAATATGTTCATTAAACTCGATTTGTTTTTTCTTTGCTACAGTACAGTCTGCAACAGTTTATCGTGCACCAGGTTTTCTTGGCCAAACCAAAATCTAATGGAGCTCAACCTTCTCCAGGTTGGATAGTTTGGTCGAGTTACTGGGTTACATGGGTTTTGTGGCTGTCTAGACCTCTGACCTGACATGACCTAAGATTTGGTGAACTCCTAAGAGTGGTGCCCAAGTGACTCTATGAAGTTACGAGACATAAGGAAAGGCGGCTATCTGCATTGGCATGCCACCGGTAGGCCAGCACATAGCATGTAGTGCTGTGGAACTTTTGCCAGTCCTAACATCAAGTATCATCTCAAATGTGGGACAGTTTAAAAAAAAACAACTTCATTTTCCCCAAAAACAAAAATCACAAAATAAGTACTGCAAATCATACAGCAGCCGCGTTCTCTCGAAGTCCCTCTCCAATAAAACCAGATCTTTCCTTTCTTCCATCTTTGTTCTATATATACACATACATAATCACTTTTTCACACCAACACAACTTAGGAATCTACATCTTATTTCTATCCTCTACTTGCAGATTCCAAAACACCAACTTCCAGTTCCTTTTCTTTTTTTTTTGTTTTGGGGGGGGTATACAAATATCCTTTTTGGGGGTGCTTTACATATATCTTTATGGTCACACAGTAACAAAAATGAAAAGAGAAAAAAACAACATGAATACTATCCTTTTCTATTAAAAAAAAGTGCTTTCTCATATTTTTACCTAATGTCCAGAGCAATAACTGCATTAATGTAAGATGATGCATGCATTCTAAAAGTCGTAACAACTAATTATTTGTCTTTGATCTTGTGTGTAGTCATACATTGCATAACCAGTGACTCGATTTGTCTGGGTTTCTTACTGATCTAGTGTTTTTTGCAGCACTACATTTTCAGTTTTCCACACAACCTTTCAAAAAAAAGTTATTTTTGCACAAGATAGATTTCGATGCTTGCACCTTTCTTCTTTTCTGTGTAGAATATGTTGTAGTATGTCACAAAGCATTGCATTGAATATTATGTGATAACATGTTACAATTCAAAAAAAAGATATTGCCTTAAATTTCAAACAAGTACTAACTTTGACACATAGCACAATGTACTTTACTAAACCAACTTCCTCGTTTAATCTGCTACTTGTGAAATGCAGGACATTAAAAAAAATCTATTTATTCATATGCAATGGTTAAGGTGTGCACGTTTTTAAGCACTGTACACTTTTTGTGTACACTCCCCATGTTTTATCTGAGTTTTAGGGTGGGGTGTGTGTGTGTGTGGGGGGGGTTACCAGATCCAAATGAGGCACACTGTGACACTGTCCTGGTTCTCTATACATTGATGAATGCTTGGTCCTTCAGCCAACTGACAATAGGCTGCTCCTCTATGTGATCTTAATGTCTGTGTCGTGACAAAAGTCCTGGTCCTTCCAGCAATGACAATGTGTTTGTCCTCTATGTGGTCATGTCTTCTATATGGTCATAATGTCCTCTATGTGGTCATAATGTCCTTTATGTGGTTAACATCAGTGCAGACTCCACTCTCCCCAAAAGTCCTTCAGATGAGTCTTTAAACCAACGTCCCGTGCGCAAACGCACGCGGAACATCTTGCAAACACATTAAATCCTGTTCTGCTTTTCAGAATAGACCATTGTGTGCCAGTGGGAACAGATAACAACATTACAAAAACTGCACGAGGGGGGGGGGGGGGGGGTGATACTGAATCTATAAAAAAAACCCACATGAGTGCTTATTCCATTATCCTTGATATAAAAGAATAAATAAATAAAATAAATAAATGTGGTCACAAATTCCTGGTCTTTCCTGTGGTGATGAAACAAGGTTATGGTCACTGAGCAGCAACAATGTCTTGGTCCTTGATACACAATGTCTTGGTCCTTGATGCAGAATGTCTTGGTCCTTGGTACACAATGTCTTGGTCCTGGATACAGAAACAATGTCTTGGTCCTGGATACAGAAACAATGTCTTGGTCCTGGATACAGAAACAATGTCTTGGTCCTGGATACAGAAACAATGTCTTGGTCCTTGATGCAGCAACAATGTTTTGGTCCTTGATGCAGAAACGATGTCCTGGCCCTTGATGCAGAAACAATGTCTTGGTCCTTGATGCAGAATGTCTTGGTTATCCTTGTGGTGTCAATATTCTGGTCTGCCTTGTAGTGAAGATGTCTGATGACAGAAAACAATAAAAGTAAGAGCCTTGGTACATGATTATCTTTTTATCTTCTATCTGTTAACTCTCTACTCTTCCCTGTTATAATGCAGCACTAGCTAGGCAATGTAAGTCTCGACAGTCTACCATGATTAGGTGGCTTATAAAAACTTAGCTCTGCTCACAAGTGAAGCAGTGTTTACTTGGTTCAGGCAGGGCATAGGTAATGAAATATTTGACTGACAACAAAAGAAATAGCATATCTCAATCCTCCAGATCCTTCTTTTACCTCCCCCCTTATTTTGAACAAAACTATGGTAAGAGTTAAAGGCTTTTGAGATTGACAAATGCGTCCCATTGGGATGCGCTAAATCATTATTTGATAAAAAAAAAGGAAGCAAACGCATTTTTGGTATCACATTTTCCAAATTTCTTCTTCTCTTCTCTCCATTCCCTTGATGGGTAGGATGCACAGTGCCTAGTCTTCCCCTGTGCATCAACTCTGCATGCATGAAGTCTCTGCTGGTCTTGGCCAACATATGCCGACTTCAGAGTAGCTTTTTCTTTCCACAGGGTGTGTGCTGGGTATGTGTATTCAGAACCCACTGGGCACTGACATGAATTATGGTGCCTTTAACGCGCATGTTTAATCTTCTGCGTGTTTATGCTTGTAAAAATTCCCATCCTCAATTCAATAGACACTGCTGCTAAAATTTGAATGCACAACTTCATGGACCCAAGGGATTGAAGTCAAAATCAAAGATTTTACCCACTCAGCCACTGTGACTACTGGATACGTATTTCAGTAGATCCATGCAATCATACTTGGGTACTGCCACAAGTGCACATGTTCTATTTCCATTTGACGCCTTCTGTAAAGTCATCTGGATTTATGTAAAACACAAATCAAGGCAGAAATGTTATTCAGCAATCTGCAAACACAGAGAGACAGACAGACAAATACTGAAAGAAACTACAAAGAAAAAGACAGCCAGAGAAAAGACATGGACACACAAATACAAGACGGTAGACACAAAGACAGGCTGGGTCAGTCAGACAGACCCATGAAAAATGCTGCCCCTACCTTGCCATGTGGGGAACCGCTCTGTGGCACTCCCTTCCAGCCCCACAGCTCCTGGAAACAGTGAAGAGATCATCAGTAACATAGAAAACCAGTACAGTTTTAGGGTTTAAGTATTCATACCATTTGATCTCAGTACTTTGAAAAAAAACCTCATGTTTTTTTTAATTTTTTTTTTAATCTAAGAACCTTTGTTAAATTTTAACTCTTGCTACATTCACTCTGCTATTGAACTTACCTAATTCCAGTACTTTGAACTAGGCTGAATTTACAGTTACTCTTTACAAGCATCGTAGCATTTTACTTAACTGTGTAGTTAATGACGCCAAAAATTTATGTTGACAATTATACAATTTTACACAAAATATTCAATCACAACATATACTGTAACCAGTTTACTGACATTTGCATTAACAGTTGTAAAGGGCAGATATGTTGGTTTGAAAAAGAGTTAAGTTTACAATAAACCTTTACAAGCTTTTATCAAAATTCACAATTTTCTTTGTTAACGCAAATGTAACACAAATTTGAGACCTCTTCTCAAACAGTGGCCACAATTATATGAACAAAAACCAGTCCACCATTATGATCATCACAAACCTCTGCCCACACTTCCTTGGAGAATTGCTGAAAATCATGATATAACTAAAAATGAAACGGTCCACAAATACTTGTCAAAATTAACCTTTTGCTGTTAGCTCAAGTACTGAAACTGTTGTGATTCAGTCACCTTCAAATGGTTTTCTTTTTTTACAATCAGTCTTTAACATTTCATTTCAAAGCAATCATAGTAGTCTATGAGAAATCTGACAATTTACACAATTGGTAAGACAATCTCACACAAACAGCAGTCATTTCAATAATGTTACTTCAAGATGCTAGCCAATTTTGTTCGTTTTGGGGTTTGTTTGGTGTTTGTATTTTTAATGATGAAGAGTGGCTTGATAATAAGTGGTATTAAGGAAGAACTTTCAACATGTTACTGTAAAGTACTTCAAAAGGTCAATCTTTATGGAGTTCACAGGGTTTTTTTTGGTTTAAGCAAAAGCATAAATTTGAGATTTTCTTACCTGGACTTTAATTAGGAAAAGCATAACACCTTGGTTCTGATTCATATAGGCAGGTGTGGCATAAGCAGTCACAAGATTGCAGTTGCTGATCCCATCTTGCTCACTGATGTCGAGCCACAGCTGTTGACAGGTGCTGTCCTTAGCTGGTACTCTGCTGAAATACAGTTTCCTTGTAAAATAGATATTCAACCGTCAAAAACCAAATCTACCAAGAAGCAAACATTATAATAAATGCACAAATAACTGACAGACAAAACACAATCAGCCACAACTGTAAATTTACCAATAACTGACAGACTAGACAAAACACGATCAGCCACAACTATAAATATATATACATACTAATAACTGACAGACTAGACAAAAAACAATAAGCCACAACTATAAATAATTATATATATATTTAATAATAACTGACAGACTAGACAAAAAACAATCAGCCACAACTATAAATTTACCAATAACTGACTGACAAAAAACAATCAGCCACAACTATAAATTTACCAATAACTGACAGACTAGACAAAAAACCAATCAGCAACAACTATAAATTTACCAATAACTTACAGACAAAAAACAATCAGCCACAACTGGGCTCACAAAGAATCAGGTCTGAACCAATGACAAAAAGCAGCTAGGAAAATAAGCAGATATGCAGGATTGCTCAGGGGTCTTGAGGTAATGCACTCATCTCAAAAGCAAAAAGTGTAGATTTGATCTCCCTTTCAAGCCTAACTTTTCCCCCATCCACTGACCTAAAGTCATGGTCTGAGTGTTATTCTTTCATATGAAACAATAAACCAAGGTCCCCTGTACAACATAAACTACGTGCATGTAATAGAATCTTCGGTAACAAGAGAGTTGTCCTTGGAAAAAAAATGTAAATGAGCCTCACAGAAAAAGAAAACATGGGGGCACTGTTTTTTGTGGCAATGCATTCTCCCAAGGAAGGGCAGCCTTAATTTTTTCAGAGAAATATACAGTGACTGGAAGTGATATATACAGCTCAAGATCATAATAGTAATAATAATAATAATAAATGGAATTTATATAGCGCTATATCTTGCAAAAACAAATCAAAGCGCTTAAGAATCAAAGATCATACCTCGGTCATGTAGATTGCAATGACCACAGCAGTGCACAGAAAGTGTTTGAGTCCATTCCCAAGAGTTCCTGAAACCAGTAAGCCTCAGTTATAGAAACACTGATAATTTTACACAAAAGAACTGCCAATTTCATACAGAGAAAAAATCCATAATTATTATCATCTCAACAATTCAGTGTTTCTGTGTACTAGAAGTAAGGGATAATCATAACTTATACGGTTAAAGACTGAAACATGTCAGTTTCTTTGCTCTAAATCTTACTTTTCGAATTTCAAAGCACTTTGATTTGATAAGGTAAAAAAGGTAAAGGTGTCCCATAACCCAGGTGGTCGTAGGGAGTGAGGCGTCAGAGACCTCAGCTTCTCTAGGGGCCAGCATATTGAGGGCGGCACCCATCTCCTCTCCCTCGCTGCTTTACCTTCCTTGACCCTAAAAAGGGCAGGTACCCATTTACAGCTGGGTGAACTTGGGGAATTGTACTGAAGCCAAGGCGCCCAAACAGTCACCCATGCAACTGGTAACCACTCTCGACGCTACTTGACTTGACTGAGGAAAGGAGCACTCTGACCACTGAGCTATACCACCCCCACTGATCTGATAAAAATGCTCATGTATCAAAAGTGATTTTCTCACCTGAATTTGGTTGGGATGTACACACCATCTTGGTTTCACTTCATGCAGGCAGGGGGCACATCATGAGGTGTCACGTGTATAATTATCTTTGTTCACTTCATGCAAGCAAGGATGACAACATGAAAGGTTGCTGGGAGTAAAGCAGCTGTACTGAGTGGTGCTGGGCTTGACGGGAACTGTTACAGCCCATGGTACCTGGTGTAACAGTTTACATTAGTAAGATCAAAACAGGAAAACCCAAAACTGAAAGAAGCAATAATGGTAAGCAGAAATAATAAGTGACAACAATGATAATTTGAATAAAATGTAAATAAGAAATGAGGCAGGGCAGTTGAGAATCAAGTAAAATATAAAAGTGAAAACTGGAAAAAATTTTAAGAACTTGTGACATTTGGCTTTAAAGAATTATATAATTTTAAAAAAGAATGAAGAAATAAAAGATAATAAAATGAATGAAGCAGTAGTCTGTTCCTCTGCTGAATATCTTTATGGACTTAAACAATGCTATGATTATTTTGATCTTGCCAATTGGGCTAGATTAAGATCATCATTCTCCTGCACTGAACCGTTTTGGCCTCTAATATATTTGATTCCGAGTGAAATCAATAAATTCCAGTATCACATCAATAAGCGTTTTAAGATAATCTACGATTTTCACAGGATACCAGTAGATCATAAAATTACAACTCACGAAAAAAAATATTGCAAAATAGGCGACAGTTCTATAACACTACTCTTTTTTAAAGCCCCCCCCCCCCCCCCCCCCCCCCAAAAAAAAAAAATATATATATATATATATATATATGAAACCCCACCAAATGCCCAAGATCTTTGCATATACTATAAAAAAAAAACCACCATGTTTCAGGAAAATACTTTAAAATTTTCCCCCTAGATGCCTGTACCTTAATATTATAATTTGAATTTTGCGAAATGCATTTGCCTTACTGAAAGCTCTTTATGTACTCACTCATGCAAGAGGTGTGGCAGACGATGACAACAACGTTGGTACAAGCAAGGGATGGTGAAATGGAACTCTTTGGACAACAGCCAGAACCCTGGTTAGAACAATTCCTATGAACTGACGTATGATCCAATGATGACTTTACCACTATGCTAGGACTCCTGGAATAAAGGATAGGAAAGACCCGAAAGACATTTGGGAGGGGGTGGGGTGTGTGATGGAAGGGAGTTACTATATTAAATAGACATAGAGTGTTGATGCCTTTGAAGGTGAAGTTCTCCACCAGGATCAGGGTCACCAAGACTGCTCTATGGTCCATCTCTTGCAAAGAATCTGCTTCAGTATATATACATATATATATATATCGATTTGTTTTAGGTTTTTAAAAATCATTTTGTTTTATATACCTATCTTATTGATTGTTAGATTTTTTAAAGTCATTTTAATTTTATGTAGCTACTATACCAATTAATTTGTTTTAGGTTGTTTTTAAATATCATTTTTGGTTTATATGCCTATTTTGAATTTTTTTAAACTCAGTTTTGTCTACTTTATTGATTTTGTTTTAGGTTTTATTTTTCGTTTTTATTCTATACTATATGATTTTATGCTATTTTATGTATTCACCCCATTTCATGTCTTCATATTTTGTTTGAAGCTATTTTCTAAGCAAGAGATGATAAAGCAATCTATACTGTGGTGTCCAATGATCATTTCAGGGCAATCAACGGGAGTCATATACAGTTAGCAAAAGGGTCAGGGACCCTTTAGGGTAACAGTTGATGAGCCAGAAGAGCAGTACAGAGATGACTCCAGTCACTTTCCTCTAGTGAGCAGAGCCAATGCCCGATAGTTGTGTGATCTTTACGTTCCATTCTTCTATCCTATATCCAGGAGCCTAACAAAGCAGTAAATACCGGCACTGATCAGACAGACATTTCAAGGTCTTGCACCCCAGGATTGGCAGCTTTAATGGCTGGGTCCATGACTGCTGTCCAGTATCTGATAACAAAATGCAAAGACATTGTGTCGACATATCCCACTGTTTCAGAGAGAGACACAGAGAGAGAGAGAGAGAGAGAGAGAGAGAGAGAGAGAGAGAGAGAGAGAGAGAGAGAGAGAGAGAGAGAGAGAGAGAGAGAGAGAGAGACAGACAGACAGAGACAGACAGAGACAGAGAGAGAGAGAGGGGGGGGGGAGGGGAGTGAGAGAGAGAGGGAGGGGGAGAGAGAGAGAGGGAGGGAGGGAGGGAGAGGGATGGAGGGAGGGAGAGGGATGGATGGATGGATGGAGAGAGAGAGGGAGGGAGGGGGGGGGAGTGTGTGTGTGTGTGTGTGTGTGTGTGTGTGTGTGTGTGTGTGTGTGTGTGTGTGACAAAGACAGGGAGAAAGGAGAGAGGGAAGGAGGGAGGGGGGGGAGAGGGGGCGAGAGAGAGGGAGAGGGGGCGAGAGAGAGAGAGAGAGAGAGAGAGAGAGAGAGAGAGAGAGAGAGAGAGAGAGAGAGAGAGAGAGAGCGCATGTGTGCGCGTTTGAGTACACATTTCAGACATTGCCTACTTTATCTTGGTAAGACAATCTTTAAAAACAAATCAGATTTGAGCAAATAATAGACTACATCAAAACCGATTCTTGGCAATGTGGTTCTAATCTGTGGGATGACTGTAACCGTTTCATGTTAAAAAAAAGAAAAAAAAAGAAACCGAATAGATCTAAAAATTAAATATAAACATAAAATCTGTCAACTTCTATGTGTTGACTATTATGGGACATACTGATAAACGATGAAAATAGTTGTTTTACATCAGCTTTTATACCTTTACAAGTTTCACTTTTCTCTACCCATATATATATCATTTTGAAAAGTACATTGGTTACATTAGAGTGGGTGCATTCTGAAACGAAATAAAAATGGCTTGTGTTCAAAAACATATCTAAATGAGTCATTTCTTATCAGGTTTAAACACAATCCATTGTTGTTTCTGTGCATATGTGCATATGTTAAAACCCCATCCTTTATTATAAATGCAGATGGGCAACAGCCAGTGGTACAGATGACAAGGATACACCCAGCATGCATCTACTACCTTCAGAGGGAAACCGGGACAGGGTGGATAACTTGAACTTGCCCAAAACACACTGCTGTTTCAGTGTAGTATCCGACTTTTTCAAGGATTGATTTAAGTCCACTTGAACATAATTATGCTTTTTAAACAAAACCATTATTACTTAAGAATTATTGAAAAAATGTCTCCAATCTTACCGTGTAACATTTTTAGGCCTATTTGTGGCGGGCACTTTGGCAGGAGTTAACAATAAACCCAGTTTTCAAATCTGATCCTGAACTGTCCTCCATAGGCCAGATGCAAGGGATAGTTAGGCATAATCATAACAGGCCTAGTTGTATTTGCAAGGTGGCAAGTCAAAACTGAGAGGTATCTTAACTCAAGTTAAAGAACTCACCCTCAAAGAAGCCTGAATTTTGGAACTTGGAATTTTGAACAAGCAGGTAATTGGACGGGTTGGAGACTTGAACAGGCGGGAAACTTGAACACTGGAAATTTGAACAGACGGGAAACTTTAACACGCTGGAAATTTGAACTGGCAGGAAACTTGAACAAGCTTGAAATCTGAACAGGCAGGACACTTGAACAGTTTGGCGGCTCCACACAAACGCCTAATTTGAACAAGAATTACAATCAGAGCACAAACCCAGCCTCGCCATTTTGTGCTCACCACCCGTATATCATGCACGTGCCAAGGCGATGTTTAAAAAAAAAGAATCGCATTGGACCAATAAATTATTTGTCCAATCAGAGACAAGCACTGTCGTTTGCTGCGATGTTTCACCCAAGTTTGTGCAGATCTGCCAAAGGCATAGCAACAGGCCAACAGCTATTTGAGTCATACAAGAAGGGCTAACGCCCAGACCCCCTTTCACTGGTTTTTGTTGTTGTTGTTTGTTTTCTTATTGACCTTACTAAAAAGAACTTTATAATCATTTTGCCCAGTGTTCTGTATGTGTGGTAATAGGTGGAAGGGCAGAATAACCCAGCCCTTAGAGTATCAAACTCTTGATCAGAAAATGAGATCTACTTGAGACTGTGCTGTGGATTTGGGTCTCTGCTGAGGTATCAGTGCAGAAGGACTTTACTCAAGAAGCTGATGTCAGTACTTATCCTATGCTCAGCTCCTTGAAAGTTATGAGGATGAGACAATAAACCCAGATTTAGTGTGTGAATGGTGGCAGAGGGTCTCTTGCACATATTGAAAACCCAAGGCACTTTTTGAAGAAGAGTCGGCTAACTATGGCCGGTGGCATGAATAGCATACACCCTAATCACCCAGACATTAATTTTATTTATTCATTTATTCTTTATTGCAAGGATAATGGAATAAGATCTCATGTGCTTTTTTTTTTACATCCAGTCCCCGTATGTATGCAGTTTTATAAATCTTGTCGTCTGTTCCCACTGGCACACAATGGCCTACTCTTACGAAAAGCGGAACAGGACTTAACGTGCGCACAAGATATTCTGTGTGGGTTCGCACACGGAGCCTCGGTTTATAGTCTCATCCGAAGGACTTTCGGGGAGAGTAGAGTCAGCACTGATGTTAACTCCAGAGGAAAAATCCCCTCCAACGGGTATCTAACCCGGGGACGCCAGATTGCCAGCTCTGACCACTAGGCTATCCCGTCCCCATATTGAAACCCCAGGCACTTTTTGAAGAAGAGTAGGCTAGCTATGGCCCGTGGCAAAAATAGCATACATCCTACCCTACAGAGAGAGAGAGAGAGAGAGAGAGAGAGAGAGAGAGAGAGAGAGAGAGAGAGAGAGAGAGAGAGAGAGAGAGAGAGAGAGACACACACACACACACACACACACACACACACACACACACACACACACACACACACACACACAGATGGCTTTCATAAAGCTCTACCTAGTGCAGTGCTCGAACGACTCGTCAGAAAGGTATGGGGAAGTCAGAAAGGAATTGGGAAGTCAGGAAGGTATGAAGAAGTCAGGAAGGATATGTCAGGAAGGTATGAGGAAGTCAGGAAGGATATGTCAGGAAGGTATGGGGAAGTCAGGAAGGTATGGGGAAGTCAGGAAGATATGGGGAAGTCAGGAAGGTATTGGGAAGTCAGGAAGGTATGAAGAAGTCAGGAAGGATATGTCAGGAAGGTATGAGGAAGTCAGGAAGGATATGTCAGGAAGGTATGGGGAAGTCAGGAAGGTATTGGGAAGTCAGGAAGGTATGGGGAAGTCAGGAAGGACATGTCAAGAAGGTATGGGGAAGTCAGGAAGGTATGGGGAAGTCAGGAAGGATATGTCAGGAAGGTATGGGGAAGTCAGGAAGGACATGTCAGGAAGGTATGGGGAAGTCAGGAAGGTATGGGGAAGTCAGGAAGGACATGTCAGGAAGGTATGGGGAAGTCAGGAAGGTGTGGGGAAGTCAGGAAGGTGTGGGGAAGTCAGGAAGGACATGTCAGGAAGGTATGGGGAAGTCAGGAAGGTATGGGGAAGTCAGGAAGGTATGGGGAAGTCAGGAAGGTATGGGGAAGTCAGGAAGGTATGGGGAAGTCAGGAAGGACATGTCAGGAAGGTATGGGGAAGTCAGGAAGGACATGTCAGGAAGGTGTGGGGAAGTCAGAAGGTGTGGGGAAGTCAGAAGGTGTGGGGAAGTCAGGAAGGACGTGTCAGGAAGGTATGGGGAAGTCAGGAAGGTATGGGGAAGTCAGGAAGGTGTGGGGAAGTCAGGAAGGACGTGTCAGGAAGGTGTGGGGAAGTCAGGAAGGACATGTCAGGAAGGTGTGGGGAAGTCAGGAAGGACATGTCAGGAAGGTATGGGGAAGTCAGGAAGGACATGTCAGGAAGGTGTGGGGAAGTCAGGAAGGTATGGGGAAGTCAGGAAGGTATGGGGAAGTCAGGAAGGTATGGGGAAGTCAGGAAGGTGTGGGGAAGTCAGGAAGGTATAGGGAAGTCAGGAAGGGCATGTAAGGTAATACACCGATAGATGTAACAGCAAGCTGGTCCTACTAAACAGTGACATCAAGCTTTGATCCCAGACTGCCACACCTGGAAAAAAGCGAGGGGAGTGGGGAGGAGGCACTTATCAGTTTTGGAGTTAACATCAGTGCTGACTCCACTCCCTCCAAAAGTCCTTCGGATAAGACTATAAATCGAGGTCCCGTGTGCGAACGCACGCAGAACATCTTGCGCACACGTTAAAACCCGTTCCGCTTTTCGGAAGAGTAGGCCGTTATGTGCCAGTGGGAACGAATGACAAAATTTACAAATCTGCGTACACATAGGGACTGGATTAAAAAAGCAAAAAAAAGAGTACTTGTTCCATTATCATCGCAATAAGAAAAAAGAATAATTAAAAAAAAGTAATAAAAAGATCGACCACTAGCAGATAGGCCTAATAAGTTGAACTGAACAGACTGAATCGAAGACCACTTTCAATCATGGCAGCGGCATTAGTTTTCTCCCCGATCTGCAAGTGTATTATTTTCTCTCCCATTGAGAATGTGGGGGGTTTCAGGGGGAAGGAGGGGGGGTTGTTTGTTTGTTTGGTTTCTCTAACAGAAATTTGCATGAACAACGTTCTTGTTGCTGTGGGTCCTTTTACATGTACTGAAGTCTCCCTCTCCCCTTCCCCTTACAGAATAGCCTGGTGGTTAGAGCATCGCGCTTGCAATCGGATGGTCCAGCATTGATTCAAGGTTTGAACTACCACCCACGTGCCCCTTCAAGGGAATTTTTCCCCTGGAGGTAACATCATGGCTAACTCCACCCCTGAAACTCCTTTGGATGAGACGGATGTCATCATGAGACCAGAGCAACCAGCCTCATCCAATAAGAGCCTTTAAAAAAATATTGAGCACTGATTAATAATGTACAATGAGGGTAAAAGAATGCTGATACTGTGGAAGTGCGTGCGCTTTGAGACTTCTTAATGGAGCTGTTCTCTACGCTTTCTATCACAATATATCCCGTCGTCAACCAGTCCTAAGAGATACAGACACCTGCAGTGTTGGTCAGTTAATCTGGGCAACAGACGCAAAATTGCATCTCTAAAGTTGATGAAGCTCGACTGTGTGGTCCCAGTCTTTCCACTGAACCCACAGCACACTCACTCTGGGTGGAATTCGAACCAATCTGTAACGCAAGGCGCTAATCACTGCATTGATTTATATAATTCAATTTACGTAAAATTGTGCATTTTCTGAAACTATGAATATCACCTTGTCGAAATCTAAATGCAGACTAACACTCGTACACTGCATGGAGATACAAAATATGGCAAAATACGTCATACGAATCTTTGTCGTTACAGATTATTTCTGCACACAGTGAGACGTGGTGCAAAATGTGATGGAGTATTCAAATATTTACTGTTAGGCCTATTGAGACGACTGGACTTAGAAATAATACCAGAACTGCTGGTATTAACTGCTCCTGCAAAGATTTCATATCAAATAGATTTATCTAGGCACAAAATAATACGACACAAGACGTCCTCTGTGTGTGTGTGTGTGTGTGTGTGTGTGTGTTAGTAGTAGTAGCCTAGTAGAAGTCATCAGTTTAACTCTATTGTTAAAAAAGCAAAATGTGTGTTGAAAAGATATGGCCATTTTGAAATATGTATTTAGTTATTTTATCTAGTTCCTTTTGATATCTATCTATCTATCTATCTATCTATCTATCTATCTATCTATCTATCTATCTATCTATCTATCTATCTATCTATCTATCTATCTATCTATCTATCTATCTATCTATCTATCCCTTCGTCTGGCGACCGTGGGGGCACCCCTGAAGTCTTGACAACCAAATCCCTCCATTCCTCTCTCTGTTCTGTCTTTCTCAAAATTTGGTTGAGTTCTAGGCCTGTCCATTCGCTGATGTCCTCTAATCTCTTCCTTGGTCTGCCTCTTTTTCTTCCTCCTTGTACAGTGCCCTGCAGTATTGTTTTGATCTTGTGACATGCCCGTACCATTTCAGTTTACCCTTCTTTACGATTGATAGATGATTTTCGTATAGACTAATTGTTTGCTGGATTGTTATGCCGTCTTCGTTGCTTATGTGGTCTCTGTAGGAGATGCCAAGGAGTCTCCGGAAGCATCTCATCTCTACCGCCTGTATTTTTTCTCCAAATCAGCAGTCAGGGTCAACGCTTCACAAGCATACAGGAATATGGATATGACAAGGGATATCATTAGTCTGATCTTGGACTTAGGTGAGATATTTTTATTTTTCCAGATGGTGTTCAGTTTTGACAGTGCTGTTATTGTCTATGCAATCCTGCATTTTACCTCTGGCTTGGACCCCTTGTCAGATACAACGCGACGGCTCCTAGGTATCTGAAGCTTTGAACCGTTTCCAGCTTCTGGTTATTGACCCTGATTTCTGTGTTGATGCCCTTGGCGTTATTGGTCATCAGTCTGGTCTTCTCTGCACTGATTTTCATACCGTGTGTTTTAGAGGCCTTGTTCAGGTGTTCGCATATGCATATGCATATATATATATATATATTTACACACACACACACACACACACACACACACACACACACACACACACACACACACACACACACACACACACACACACATATATATATATATATATATATATATACATATACATATATATATATATGCATAATCATATGCATATATATATACATATTCATATGCATATATCGCTGCGTATTGTAAGAAAATAACGCCTTTAGATAAGCATGCAGGCAGATCATAAGCAGAATGGGGGGGGGGATCTGACAGAGCCTTGTGGTAAACCCATTTGCAAAGACCTAGGATTCAAATATGCTTTCCCTACATTCCCTTGCATGCTTCTGTTCTGCAAAACCCCTTTTGATAGTAAGAAACAAATGTCCAGAAAAAACAGTGGTCTTTAGCTTACGTAACAACTTAGCATGCCAAACACTTGATAAAAGGCTATCTTTATTCATAAAAAATGTTGCAAGAAATTTGTTTTT
>CM060335.1:49759468-49766968 GCA_030674155.1 Stramonita haemastoma
ACTTCTTCCACCCACTCCCCAAGACTCCTACGTATATACTGAGTGCTTTTCTGAGGACGCAATTCAAAATGGACAGGCAGGAATTTACATCCAGTACCCTGAGGACAGAGATAATCAGCCTCAAGACTGGCCTCCGATTCATGAAACACACGAAGCTGAGGCAGAAGCTATGAAAAACTGCCAGCAGCCCACATCAGGGTCAGGCTATGGGCTTCCCACAGTCATCATATTAACCAGTGCAACAGATCTACTGACCTGAATTTTTCACCCATGCGTCTTTCTGCAAGAGCCATATAGTAGTCTTAGACTGGATCCCGTCCTATTGTAATATGCTAGGCAACGAGGGTGGAGACTTGTCGGTACAGGAAGAAAAAAAAGGCAAGAGCAAGTGAATAGATCTACCAGCTTTTCTGAAGCCAAACCATCAAGGCCAAGCAGCAGAGCGTGTGGATGCAGTATCGTCTCCATGTCAGATCCCATCACCTGCTGATGCTAGAGGGGCAGGCCTGTGTCTTGCTGAGGATTGCCACAACCCCCTGAATCACCCTATGTTCTGGACACTGCGCATAGAACAAGAGCAGTGCCCTTGCCAGACTGGCCGACAGACAACAGAATATGTATCGCTGCCCTACTGACCACATGAGGATTGGCCGACAGACAATAGAATATATATGTGACCCAAAACAGAATCTGTCCCAACCCTACTCAAATAGCCAAGAAGCTTTGTGACAACTTGAAAACCAGCAGCGTACTTCAGCCTTCATTGCAGAGACTAAGTTGCCCATCTGAGAAAGGCAGAAGTTACCTTCCCTTAGCCTTGGACCTTCTGACCACACAAGCCATACTGACAGTGCTGTATGATGTATCGTGACTGGCTTAACCCTAGATAGGCCCCTGTTAGATAAAGGATATATCTATCTATCTATCTATCTATCTATCTATCTATCTATCTATCTATCTATCTATCTATCTATCTATCTATCTATCTATCTATCTATCTATCTATTGGAGGTAATAGATGTTTCAGGGCTTTACATTCTAGGTCCAGGTCTGGGATAGGCCAATATTTCTCTTGATCATCAAAGCAGGGGTATACAGTTGGTGACGTCCTTCTTGTTGGTAAGTCGGGGACAGGATAGCCTGGTGGTCAGAACATTGCGCTCGCAATTTGACGACCCGGTTCGATTCCCGTTGGAGGGGATTTTCCCCCTGGAGTTAACATCAGTGCGGACTCCACTCTCCCCAAAAGTCCTTCGGGTGAGACTGTGAACCGAGGCCCCGTGTGCGAGCGCACGCAGAACATCTTGCGCACACGTTAAATCCTATTCCGCTTTTTCGTAAGAGTAGGCCAGCGTGTGCAGGTGGGAACAGATGACAAGATTGGCAAAACTGCATACACACAGGGACTGGATGTAAAAAAAGCACATGAGTGCTTATTCCATTATCCTCGATATAAAAGAATGAATAAATAAATAAATAAATAAATAAATAAATAAATAAATAAATAAATAAATAAATAAATAAATGTTCTGTCTGCTGTCTTAACCCCTTGTCTTCGGTCCGTCTGTAGCTCCTATGATCACTGGACACCACACCTGTGATTGCATCCTCAGTCCTTGCTAAAAAGATAGAACAAAATGTAATAAATTAGAATTAAAACTAAAATAAGAAATAAAACAAAATAAAAAGTAAAATAGAAAATAACAATTTAAGTCAAATAAAAGTTTAAAAGTAGAATAAAGGTAGTCAGAATCAAACAATAAAATAAAAACTGAACGAAATGGCGGAAAAATAAAGTTATAAAAAACTTAAAATACATAAAAACTAAATTAAAAAGATAAAATAAAAACCAAGTAAAATAAAATGTTGAAAGAAAGCCGCCCAAACTAAAGTGTAAAACATGATTGCAAGAGATGAAAGGAGAGCAACCTCGGTGACAGTGATCATGGTGTTTGGACATAACACCCGCTACACAGGCAGTGATAGTGGTCTTGTGTTTACATTTTGTATTTTGTTTATTTATCTATCATTTATTTATTTATTTATTTATTTATTTAATTTATTTATTCATTTATTTATATTTATTCATTTATTTATTCTTTTATGTCGAGGATAATGGCATAAACACTCATATGTTTTTTTTTACATCCAGTCCCCTTATGTATGCAGTTTTGTAAATTTTGTCATCTTGTTATAGGCAGTGATAGTGGTCTTGTGTTGGTAAGGGGTTTTATAGCATTTCCTTAGTGCTCTCCCCTATCCTTTATTCCTTCACTTACACCTATCCCGCAGTCTAGTTGACTGTTGTGGCATGGCTGAAAAACTTGCAACTAGCTTAAATTAAAAAAAAAAAAATTATTATCATTATTATTATTATTTATTATTATTATTATTATTATTACTCCTTGCCAGTCTTGACTTTCCAATGTAGGTCGTCCCACTCAAGGCCAGTCCAGTCTCTGATACATGTCTCCCCATCCTTTTCTCTGTTTACCTCACTGTCTCTATCTCTGTACTGTTCCCTGTAGGACAGGCATAGCCAATCCATATGTTCGTGTTTGTACTATTTCAGTTTGTGTTTTTTTCTGTTGAAGTGCTCTTCATGCGGCCCCATGGTGTTTTCAATAATATTGTGGTTTTCACTTTTTGCCCCCTATCCTTTATTTCACAGAAGGCCTAATCTAGTGGTTAAAGTCATCATGTGCATCATACAACAGTCTCCGACTCATGAGGACTGTGGCTGTCGTGTAGGGAATGTGCCGAATGAAGACTTTGCATGTCCTGTACAGTCAATCTCAGGACAGGCCAAAACGTCTACAGTGCAATGTTATGTACATGAAACTCCGTATAGGACATGCAAAAGCAGAACCCTTGCAAGACTGGAAACCAGACAACAGAACATGTGCTTCAGACTTACCTGGTGCAAGAAGTGCTTCGAAAGGGGATCTAGCCAGACTCCGCCCCAGTGACCAAAAATCTCCATGGCGATTTGCAGGACCTTCAGCGTGCTGCTGCTGCCTTCACTGCAGAGACTGAGCTGTCAGGACTCCATCTGATGAACGCAAACAACTGCGTGTGTAAGTTCATTAAAAACTTATGTCTATTGTAAAGTTATTTTTTTCTAAAGCTTCATGTTTGTTATTAGCTATTATGTTTTTAGCTTGGGCTGTTTGTGCTTGATTTTTGTAATTTTGTTTTTTCACTTCCTCATTTCCTGTTAAGGGGGCTGGATAGCTAAGTGGTCAGGGCACTGCTTTCCCCCAGTCAAGTTAAGCAGCGCTTAGCGTGGTTACCAGTTGGATGGGTGACCGTTTGCACGCCTTGGCTTTTGCAAAGTCCCCCCAGTTCACCCAGCCATAAATGGGTACCTGCCCTCTTTAGGGTTAGGGAAGGTAAAGCAGCGAGGGAGAGGAGATGCGCGCCGTCAATATGCTGAGAAGCTGAGGTCTGACACCTCACTCCCCTACGACCGCCTAGGTTATGGGACACCTTTACCTTTACTTACCTTTTTACCATTTCCTTTGCTCCATACTCGAGTTTGGGTTGCATCCTTGAAGTCAGTTTAAAAAAAGTTTCACATTCTCCTAATGTATTGAAATTTGTTAATGACATAAAATCAGATCTCTTAATGTGGTCAGATCTGTTAGTGTAGTAAAATCAAATATGTTAATGTTATGAAATCTGTTAATATAATGAAGTCAAATCTGTTCATGTTAATGAAAACAAATCTGTTAATGTTGTGAGATCTGTAAATGTATTGAAATTTTATTATGCTTTAGAGCGCTCCGTTGAGATTGCCTTCATCCATGACAACATTTTGAATAATTGACTGTAGTCTCCATTAAAACAAGTCCTCTGAAGTCAGGCTGTGGCAGCCTAGATGGCGAGGTATTTGAAAGTAACTTTACACGCACACTTCTCATCCAGTATTTTGCAGTGATTCTCAACAGTGGTGAGTGAGATTGCATATTGGGGGCTACCCCTAGGGTCTTAAGTCGGAACATTCAACAACAACAAAATTATAACATTTATGGCAATAATACCGATGGAGTTTTAAGTGTTGATATTGTCTATTTCCTGCTTGTAGGGTTCTGGGACTGGAAAGAAGTGCCAAGAACCAGACGGGAGGGGGCAGTCATCATCTGACAGGGCAGTTGGGAATAGGAGACTAAAATTATTGAATGCAACACTTGGACTTTGCCAGTAGCTACTCGTCACCTTCACCTGTTCCGTACTCCCGTGGACCATGGGGACACAACTGAAGATTTTGCAACCAGCCTACTGCACTCCCCATGGTCCTCCGCCCTCCAGTAGCTATAGGCACATCCTTATCAACACCTTGCACACCCACAAGCCCCAAAAATCTGGACTGCTCCATATGGATTGGTTCAAAACCGAGATGATAGCATTTTGGAATTATGACACTTCCAAGTCAAACATCAGGGCTCGACAAGAACATTCCTTGAATTGGACATCGTCACTGATCAGGAAACCCTGGCATCAAGTTCTGTCTGGAGAAACAGAAAGCTCCTCAGACACTGTCTTCCCTTCAAGCACAGACAGCAGGGAAGATTGCAGCACTGAAACATTGTGGTCATCAACACTCTTGCTATTGGCTTCAAGCAAAGGCATGATAATGGCGGCAGAAGTACTAGAACGTCACAAATGGCCATAGATCACTAACATCTTGGACTTCACCAATCAGAAAAGGAAAGTCCAACCTACAATACTTTCAAATACAAAAGGTGACAACTACAAGATAAACAAAATCAAGCAGGAAATGAGCAAAAGGAAAAAATAGTTTGGAGAACATTAACAGAGGAAACAGAAAGCATGCATACGTCTCAAAGATCAAGACGAACAAATGAGGCAATTATTACAAATCTAAGTCTTGCTTCCACACTGATCAAAGATGGGCTATCTTCATTAGAAAGGAATACTAGGCTGGCCCTTACAATCTCGGCCTTGGCAAAAGTGACAACAATTTGAAAGAGCCCATAGAAAAGTTTTACAACAAAACTTGGAGCAGCTGTCACTTTCATCTTTCTGCATGGGAGTGAAAGCTGAACGTTGACTGAAGAGCTGGAAAAGAAGATTCAAGATGTTGAAAAATAATTCTTCAGGTTTCTCCACTGCTGCTAGTAGGACCACAGAGGCAAGGAGTTTAGTGTGGCAAAGAAAATGAAAGCTGGGCCACAGGAATCCTTCCTGGCTGTTTTAAAGGGGGCAAAAAACTGGTGCAGTTTAGTAATGTCTCGTATCACAGCTCTCTTGCCAAGAATGACCTGTATGGGACTCTTGGGAAAGATGCCGGGGAAGATAGAGTTGGGTGAAAAACAAAGAATGGGCCAACCTCAAGATGGCAACACTACTGTGAAAAAGCATACGACAGACCAGTCAGGAGAAATCTTCAGTCAACATGCCCCTTGTGTCGCCCCCCCCCCCCCCCCCCCCCTCACCAGTCACCAGGGTCAACTCCAGCATCGCTAATCAACGTCACAAGGCATGGCGGCCTGGTTTCATAGGTAATCTTTCACCTTGTTTGTTTTCTTGTTGGTTGTTGTTTTCTGCTCCTTGGGTAGACCTCCGAAGTTTACTGATGGTGAGATATCGTGTATGATTTTTATTTCATTAACCTCGATATAAAAGAACAACAAAAAATCCCCAGTTGTTGGGCCCTGCACTGCAATGAATGATGTCTTATGGCAGAGGCTTTTATCACTTTTTTGTTCCTCACCTAGTGCTCCCGGGTTCACCAGCTGAGATTTTTTACATATACGCCCCCCCCCTCCCCCCCCTCCCCGACCAGTGAGGTAGCTGCATTGCAGCTTGGAGACACCTGTGTCCTTGCATTTTAAACAAAAAAGTCATCCGTTCCTACCGGCACAAAATGGCCTACTCCTGAAATTCAGAGCAGGTTTTTTAACATGTGCGCAAGATCTGTGTGCATGGGATCTCAGTTTATAGTGTCATCTGAAGGATTTTTGACGTTCACTTCGATTTTCTTATCAAACTGGGAAGAAAGGGCGAGGCGAAGAATCGAACCCAGAATCCCCGGTTTATTTTTTAGGCAGATGAATGTCTTGACCATTCTGCCACCTTCCTTCTTGCACGGTATTTAAAGAGTCCTCCTACATGCGAACTTCTCACCAGGGGTGCACTTTATTCTGAAGTGCATTGAGTGAGACAAAGGGAATTATCCTGGTGACTTCCGGAGTGCTGGGGAATGAATGCTCAGCATTGAATGACTACATGCATTTCTACAGGGAAACAAATACAGTGGCATGCAGGAAAAAGAAAAAGAAATGGGTAGGCGCTGCACTTGTGGCGACACGTTCTCCCCGGGGAGAGTAGCCCGAATTTCAAGCAGAGAAATCTGCTGTGACATAAAGTGGTACAAAATACAAAATACAAATACAGTCATCTGATGGAGTCGGAGAGGATGCACATTATAAACTGTGCCGCCTAGCTTAGAATTGACATCGTAGTTAAAACTATGAAAATTGAAAGTGGATGAACTAAGATGTGCATGTTATACCAATGTCCTTTTTCTTTTCGTCACCAGGACTTGCACTCAGAGGATCACCGGGGCATCTTGGACAGGATCAACATGAACTGAATCATCGCAGACTTCATCATCATTGTGATCTTCATCATCATTGTGATCTTCATTATCGTTGTGATCTTCATCATCATCATTGTGATCTTCATCATCATTGTGATCTTCATCATCATCACTGTGATCTTCATCAACATTGTGATCTTCATCATCATTGTGATCTTCATCATCATTGTGATCTTCATCATCATTGTGATCATCATCATCATTGTGATCTTCATCATCATTGTGATCTTCATCATCATTGTGATCTTCATCATCGCGGACTTCATCATCATTGTGATCTTCATCATCGCGGACTTCATCATCATTGTGATCTTCATCATCGTCGCGTGAAATTCATCATCGTTGGCTTTATCATCGTTGTGACCTCTGTCATCGTTGTGACCTTCGTCATCGTTGGCTTCATCATCGTTGTGACCTCTGTCATCGTTGTGACCTCTGTCATCGTTGGTTTCATCATCGTTGTGACCTCTGTCATCGTTGGTTTCATCATCGTTGTGACCTCTGTCATCGTTGTGACCTCTGTCATCGTTGTGACCTTTGTCATCGTTGGCTTCATCATCGTTGTGACCTCTGCCATCGTTGGCTTCATCATCGTTGTGACCTCTGGTTGTGACCTCTGTCATCGTTGTGACCTCTGTCATCGTTGGCTTCATCATCGTTGTGACCTCTGTCATCGTTGTGACCTCTGTCATCGTTGGCTTCATCATCGTTGTGACCTTTGGTTGTGACCTCTGTCATCGTTGTGACCTCTGTCATCGTTGGCTTCATCATCGTTGTGACCTCTGTCATCGTTGTGACCTCTGTCATCGTTGTGACCTTTGTCATCGTTGTGACCTTCATCATCGCGGACTTCATCATCGTGAACTGGATCACCA
>CM060335.1:49771968-49814468 GCA_030674155.1 Stramonita haemastoma
TTGTGTGTAATTATTGGAGGAGGGAGGAAAATGCTGATTTTGTGAGCAGATGGTGTATGGAGGGTTCATCTTGTTAGGAAAATGAGTTCTGAAAAAAGAGATGGGCAGCTTATGGGGGGATAAGGAAAGAGGGTGTGAGCGAGTGTGAGAGTATGTGTGAGTGTGTGTGTGTGTGTGTGTGTGTGTGTGTGTGTGTGTGTGTGTGTGTGTGTGAGAGAGAAAGAGAGAGAGAGAGAGAGAGAGAGAGAGAGAGAGAGAGAGAGAGAGAGAGAGAGAGAGGAGAGAGTGTGTGTGTGTGTGTGTGTGTGTGTGTGAGAGAGAGAGAAAGAGAGAGAGAGAGAGAGAGAGGAGAGAGAGAGAGAGAGGAGAGAGAGAGAGAGAGAGAGAGAGAGAGAGAGAGTGTGTGTGTGTGTGTGTGGTGTGTGTGTGTGTGTGTGGTGTGTGTGTGTGTGCTTATAAGCGATTTGTGTGGCAGACAAATCCCTGCAATTCCACACCACTGATAGATAGCAGCACAGAAATTGTATACTTGCATGCAGAATTATTTTTTTAGGTAGGACAGGGGATACTTTTTGTTTTGATAAAAAAAAATAAGATAGT
Organism: Stramonita haemastoma; assembly: GCA_030674155.1. Lineage (NCBI taxonomy): Eukaryota > Metazoa > Mollusca > Gastropoda > Neogastropoda > Muricidae > Stramonita > Stramonita haemastoma. The sequence continues at coordinate 49,772,569 of CM060335.1, forward strand.
CACAAAATTGATGGATGCTATATGCTTTTGGGCTGGTTGGTTGTGTATTTGTGGCGCTCCACCACGAAATGAGTCGCTTAGCACATTACCCAATTTTGCGCTAGGAGCCATTAAAGGCAGGTGGGGGTCAAGTTGTCAATTTTGTGATTTTGATTGATTATTAAACTAGATCTGTTTATCTACCTTATAATGAAATATCACGGCATAATTTTTATTCCTTTTGCTTTTAAATGTGTTTTGAAAATACCAAAGCACTCATTCTGACAACCTGTTATTAAAATAAACTTGCCCGTTTCTCATTTTGTCACATCCTGCAGTCTATCATTTCAATTTGTAATAATGTTGCACAAAATTGTCCGATTTTCAATCTGTTTTTTGTATTTGATAGCCACTTTATTGCACATTAATAACATGTCAATAACTAAAAATTGACGTTATGTGCACTCCGTCTCATTATGTGGTGGAGCGTCACATTTATGTGTGTGTGTGTTTTTGTGATAGATACCTTTTTTTTTAGGAAAGAAAGAACAATTTAGAATGTTTGGGCCCATGAATAGAACTCGTGAAGCGCCCAGTCAATGAGAAGAAGACGCAGTAAAAATCGGTGTTTGTTTCTCCGTCTAGCTATCTCATCTGTCTTCTAGCTATAACTTTGATTTGTGTAAGTTTGTGTGTGTATGTTTTTTTTCTCTCTTCTTCTGATTTTCCTAATTTCTCTTATACTTTATTATATTTCATTATGCTTTGTGTGAATATTTTGCTTGCTTTTTTACATGTATGTGAAAAATTGCATTTCATGATATACAACAATGTACAACATGATAAAAGTGAATAAAAATGGTTTTTAAAAAAATCAGAGAGAACAGGAAAAAAATTGTGCTACAGATCTTATGCTCCATTATCTGTATGCAGCTAAGGCCCTTTTTGGGGGGGGGGGGGGGGGGGGGGGTGATTTTTGTGTGCAAATGCTTATTTCATGTGGAAGAAGTAGTAAGGGAAAAATATCAAGACTTTGATGGTACATGTTTAGATTAGTGGAAATGAAGCAAAAAGAAAAAAACTGATGGGGAATTTTTTTTACATGGTTTATTTCCATTTTTGTTTGTTTGGTTTTAACAGGTGGTGTTTTTTTAGGTTTTTTTTTAGGCTAACTTTTTTAAGGTGGGATTTTAATGCTGGTAAAAATTTGATGTAAAGAATTGTCTTAGAATAATTTTTGTCTGAAAATAATCTTTGCTGTGTAGGCTGTGTTATGTGGATATGAAGCAAAAAGTAAATAGTGATGGGGATTTTTTTAAACATGGTTTATTTCCATTTTTGTTTGTTTGGTTTTATTTAACACGTGGTGCTTTTTTTTTAAGACCAACTTTTTTTAAGTTGAGATTTTTTGTGCTGGCAAGAATTTGATGTAAAGAATTGTCTTAGAATATAATCTTTGTCTTGGAATGATGTTGGCTGTGTTGACACTTTTAACTTGAACGATGTTCTGACTTATGTTGGGTTGGCAGGAAGCTGATTTTATTTATTTATCTATTCTTTAAAATTTCTTTTATTCTTTTATATCGAGGATAATGGAATAAGCAATCATATACTTTTTTTTACATCCAGTCCCTGTGTGTATGCAGTTTTGTAAATATCATCTGTTCCCGCCAGCACACGATGGCCTACTATTGAGAAAAGCCTTTAAAAAGATACCCTTGCAGTTTAATCAAAAAAGATACCCTTGCAGTTTAATCAAAAAAGATACCCTTGCAGTTCAATCTGTTGAGAAAAGTGTTCCCCAAGATGACTCTTGATAGCAGGATAAATGTATAGGTATGCAAAGACTTTTTTCTTTTTTCCTTTTTAGATTGTTTTGCTTGGCTTGGTTGATTTGTTAATCAGATCAATTGTTGATTGAAGAAACTGTTCAGACCCTGTACTGCCCTATAGTAATAAGAATGGTGCTAGTTTATGTTGCTAGAAAATCTGTGTACTGATCTTTCGTGTCAAGACCATTGGAGATTTTGTAGCAACACATCAATGTTGAGGAAAATCTGTACTTCTGATGATCTCCCTTACTCTAATGTTATTTTTGAAGATAATGGAATAAGCACTGTGGGTTTTTTTTTTTTTCTTTTTTTATTACTTCCAGCCCCGTGTGTATGCAGTTTTGTCAAATTTTGTCATTCCCACCATAATGAGGATGTGTCAGTTTATGTGTGTGCGTGTGTTCTTAAAGCTAAAGAATCTGATGTTTGGCTTCACTTTCTGCATATTGTAAATAGCCTGCTAAAAAGGAAAACAATATTTTGTTATGTGTATATATGTTTGAAATGTTTCTCCAAATTACTAAAACTTTTATTTGCCCTAAAATGTAGAGAAGTAGAATGACATTGCCCATGTTAAAAAATAAACTGCTCCCCCCCCCCCCTTTCCTTTTTTTTTATAGTTTTTTTTATAGTTTTTTTTTGGCCAATGAAGAAAGAGGTGTGAAGCACCAACTTATGACAAAATAAAAAAAGTGCTCCATGAACTGCATGCAACTGAGGACCCCCCCCCCCTAATTTTTTTTAATGTGAGCTGTATTTTGTGTTGTACATGTTTTAAAGCAGAAAATACAATTAACTTGAAGATTTTCACCCCCCCCCCCCCCCAAATTTGCTTCTTTTGGATGTGAGGCTGTGTATTTTGTTTGTGTTGTACATGTTTTAAAGCAGAAAATACAGTTAACAATTAAGATGTTTTATACAGTATGTTCAGTTTTTAAAACACAAAAGTCCCAATGTGTGTGTGGTTAACTTTTTTGTGCTTGGTTTGTATATTTTTTATATTTTTTATCTTTGCCTGTTTTTTTTTAATGTCAACTGAAGAAACATACAGCATATGGTTGGCTAGGGGGTTGATACAAGGAAAGACGGTGGATTTGTTTTGTATTTAGTAGTTTAGTTTTAATGACCTTGTCAAGGTGACAGTCTCCAGTATGACTTCTCTGGTTGGCAGAGTTATGAGCAAGATGAGATTAGATTAGGCTGGTTTTGAGTGTATATGTTTTAAAATATTTTTTCTAGCTTTCTGAAGTTATATTAATCATTACACATATGTATCATACTTGCTGTAGATTATAGGTAAGGAGTGGAATGTAAATGCACATCTTGGGGGGGGGGGGGGGGGGGGGGGGGGGGGAACTGAAACCACAACCCTTTTTTCTTTTTTTTCTCTAGCTATTGAAGATAGACATGTGAAGCACTAATGTAAATGCACATCTTGAGGGGCGGAACTTAAATGACCCCCTTTAAATTTTTATTTTTTTGGCCAATGAAGATAGACATGTGAAGCACCCATGTAGAAAAAAAAAAGGTGCTCCATGATCTGCATGCAACTGAGGCCAACCCCCCCCCCCCCCCCACCCCCCACCCCTCCACTTCCACCAAATTTTTTGTTTTGGATCTGAGGCTATGTGTTTGGTGTTGTACATGCTTTGACACAGAAAATATCATTAACATAAATGATTGGTGTTTTACATGGGTTCAGTAATCAAACTTGTTAGCCTTTGTGTGCATTGTACATCATTTTACAAGGTGTGCTTTTTGTTGAATATTTTCCTTTATTTGTTTATCAGATCAACTGTCAAACAAAAACAGTAAAATTGGCTTTATAACCCATTTTAATATGTATATATTTACACAGTTTTAATGAGTTTTAAAATGTGAGAGGTGACAGCCCCTATATGGCCTGTCTGGTCAGCAGAGCTATAAACAACATGATTGGATTGGTCAGCTTTTGTGTGTGTTTTCTGAGCTAAAAACAAAGTATCTGTGATGTTGGCTTTCCTATTTCTAACCTTGAAAAGGCCCTTTGAAGCTGGTGTAATTTTTTTTTTATACAATCCTTACAGGACTTGATTTTCACAAGAGTTTTGTTGTTGTGTTGAAAGCTAAGCAAAGGCCTCAGCTGTTTGTTTCTGTACAGCTTCAGACACATGTTTGTGAATATGATAAATTTGAAATGTTTGTGTTTGCATATATAATTTGTTTAAAATGTTTGTGTTTGCATATATAATTTGTTTGAAATATTTGTTTGTATATATATATATCTTTTAATGTTTGTTTGTGTATATAATTTGTTTGAAATGTTTCTGTTTGTGTGAGATGTTTGAAATGTTTCTGTTTGTGTATAATGTTTGTTTGAAATGTTTCTGTTTGTGTATAAAATTTGTTTGAAATGTTTGTGTATAAAAATTTGAAATGTTTGTGTATAAAATTTGTTTGAAATATTTGTGTATAAAATTTGTATCAAATGTTTGTGTATATAATTTGTTTAAATGTTTCTCTTTGTGTATATAATTTTAAAAAAAATGTTTGTGTAATGTTTGTTTGAAATGTATCTGTCTGTGTATAAACTTGTTTGAAATGTTTTTGTTTTTGTGTGTTTGTTTGAAATGTTTGTGTATATGATTTGCTTGAATGTTTGTTTGCATATATAATTTAGTTGAATGTTTGTGTATAATGTTTGTTCGAAATGTTTCTATGTGTGTGTTTGTTTGAAATGTTTCTGTTTGAGTATAGTGTTTGTTTGAAATGCTTGTTTGTGTATAAAATTTGTTGGGAATGTTTTGTGTATAATCTGTTTGAAATGTTTGTGTATATTATTTGTTTGAGATGTTTGTTTGTATATATAATTTGTTTGAAATGTTTGTTTGTGTATACATTTTGTTTGAAATGTTTGTTTGTGTATGTAATTTGTTTGAATATTTGTGTATAATATTTGTTTGAAATGTTTGTTTGTGTAGAATGTTTGTTTGACATATTTCTGTTTGTGTATGTTTGTTTAAAATGCTTCTGTTTGTGTATAATGTTTATTTGAAATGTTTCTGTTTGTGTATAATGTTTGTTTGCAATGTTTCTGTTTTGTGTATAAAATTTGTTGAGAATGTTTGTGTATATATATGTATTTGTTTGAAATGTTTGTGTATATAATCTGTTTGAAATGTTTGTTTGTGTATATTATTTGTTTGAAATGTTTGTGTATGTAATTTGTTTGAATGTTTGTGTATACAATTTGTTGAGAATGTTTCTGTTTGTGTATATCATTTGTTTGAAATGTTTTTGTTTGTATATAATGTTTGTTTGTAATGTTTCTGTTTGTGTATTTAATTTGTTTGTAATGTTTCTGTTTGTGTATTTAATTTGTTTGAAATGTTTCTGTTTGTGTATTTAATTTGTTTGAAATGTTTCTGTTTGTGTATTTAATTTGTTTGAAATGTTTCTGTTTGTGTATTTAATTTGTTTGAAATGTTTCTGTTTGTGTATAATGTTTGTTTGAAATGTTTCTGTTTGTGTATTTAATTTGTTTGAAATGTTTCTGTTTGTGTATTTAATTTGTTTGAAATGTTTCTGTCTGTGTATAATGTTTATTTAAAATGTTTCTGTTTGTGTGTAATGTTTGTTTGAAATGTTTCTGTTTGTGTATAATGTTTATTTAAAATGTTTCTGTTTGTGTGTAATGTTTGTTTAAAATGTTTCTGTTTGTGTATATAATTTGTTTGAAATGTTTCTGTTTGTGTATAATGTTTGTTTGGAATGTTTCTGTTTGTGTGTAATGTTTGTTTGAAATGTTTTTGTTTGTGTATATAATTTGTTTAAAAATGTTTCTTTTTGTGTGTATTTTGTTTGAAATGTTTCTGTTTGTGCATATTTTGTTTGAAATGTTTCTGTTTGTGTATATAATATGTTTGAAATGTTTCTGTGTATAATGTTTTTTTTATGTTTCTGTTTGTGTATAAAATTTGTTGGGAATGTTTGTGTATATAATCTGTTTAAAATGTTTGTGTATACAATTTGTTTGAAATGTGTTTTGTGTATATAATTTGTTTGAAATGTTTGTGTTTGTGTATATATATATTTTTTAAGTGTTTGTGTATATAATCCGTTTGAAATGTTTCTGCTTATGCATATAATTTTGAATTGCTACAATCAGTTAATAGGTGTAACTATTATTGGTTGCATGTAATGTTTGAATTGCTACAATCAGTTAATAGGTGTAACTATTATTGGTTGCATGTAATGTTTGAATTGCTACAATCAGTTAATAGGTGTAACTATTGGGCAGAAACAAGTTCAGATTAGATTAGATTAGATTGGGGTTTTTTGTGTGTAGGTTTAAAATATTTCTCCAGATTTCTTATATTATCATAATTAATTTTTTTTATGGTACTTGCTCTAGAATATAGGTAAAGAGTGGAATGTAATTGCACATGTTGAAAAAAGATGAACCACCCCCCTCCCCTTTTTATTTTTTGGCCAATGAAGAAAGACATGTGAAGCACCCATGTAGAAAAATAAGGAAAAGAAGGAAAAAGATGGTGCTCCATGATCTGCATGCAACTGAGGGCCACCAAAAAAAATGAATATATATATATTTTGTTTTGGATGTGAGGCTGTGTGCTTTGTGTTGTACATGCTTTAACACAGAACATTAACATAAATGATTGGTGTTTCATGCTTTCTGGCTTTTATGTGCATTGTACATCATTTTACAGGGTGTGCTTTTTTGTTGAATATTTTCCTTTTTTTATCAGATCAACTGTCAAGCAAAGAGAGTAAAGTTGGCTTTATACCCCCTTTTAATCCGTATATAGTTACACAGTTTAAAGATGAATTTTAAAATCTGACAAGGTGACCAATATAGCCTGTGTGGTCAGCGGGGCTATAAACAACACAATTGAATTGGATTGGTCAGCTTTTGTGTGTGTTGTCCTGAGCTAAAAACTAGAAATCTGTGATGTTGGCTTCCTTATTTCTTAACCTTAAAAAGCCTCTTTGAAGCTGATTCAAAATTTTTTTTTTATACAGTCCTTAAAGCACTTGATTTCACAAGAATTTTTGTTGTTGTGTTGAAACAAAATCAGAGGCCTCATATGTTTGTTTTTGTACAGCTTCAGACACATCTTTGTGTATAAAATTAATTAGAAATGTTTGTTTGCATATATAATTTGTTTAAAATGTTTCTGTTTGTGTATATAATTTGTTTGGAATGTATGTTTATGTGTATAACTTGTTTGAAATGTATGTTTGTGTATATAATTTGTTTGAAATGTATGTTTGTGTATATATTTTGTTTGAAATGTATGTTTGTGTATATCATTTGTTTGAAATGTATGTTTGTGTATATAATTGGTTTGAAATGTTTGGTTGTGTATATCATTGGTTTGAAATGTTTTTGTTTGTGTATAAAATTTGTTGGTAATGTTTCTGTTTGTGTATAATGTTTGTTTGGAAGGTTTCTGTTTGTGTATAGTGTTTGTTTGAAATGTTTCTGTTTGTGTATAGAATTTGTTTGAAATGTTTGTGTATATATTTTTTTGAATGTTTGTGTATAGTGTTTGTTTAAAATGTTTCTGTTTGTCTATATCATTAGTTTCAATGTTTGTTTGTGTATATATATTTTTTGAATGTTTGTGTATAATATTTGTTTGAAATGTTTCTGTTTCTGTGTAATGTTTGTTTGAAATGTTTCTATTTGTGTGTAATAATTGTTTGAAATGTTTGTTTGTGTGTAATGTTTGTTTGAAATATTTCTGTTCGTGTATAATGTTTCTTTGAAGTGTTTTTGTTTGTGAATTAAATTTGTTGGGAATGTTTGTGTCTATATAATCTGTTTGAAATGTTTGTGTATATAATTTGTTGGGAATATGTGTGAATATAATTGTTTTGAAATGTTTCTGTTTGTATTATAAAATTTGTTGAGAATGTTTGTGTATATAATCTGTTTGAAATATTTGTGTATATAAGTGGTTTCAAATGTTTGTGTATACAATTTGTTTGAAATGTATGCTTGTGTATATACTTTGTTGGAAATATTTGTGTATATAATCTGTTTGAAATGTTTCTGTTTATGCATATAATGTTTGAATTGCTACAATCAGTTAATGGGTACAACTATTCTTGGTTGCATGTAATGTTTGAATTGCCACAATCAGTTAATAGGTGTAACTATTATTGGTTGCATGTAATGTTTGAATTGCCACAATCAGTTAATAGGTGTAACTATTATTGGTTGCATGTAATGTTTGAATTGCTACAATCAGTTAATAGGTGTAACTATTATTGGCTGCTCCTGACTGTAGGTAACTGTGGAGTGTATTTGTTAATGTTAAAACCCCCTCTTTTTTGGCCAATGAAGAAAGACATGTTCAGCACCCATTCATTAATTAAACAAACAAACAAAAAAGATAGAAGAAAAATATGGTGCTCCATGATCTGCATGCAACTGAGGCTATCCCCCCCTCCCCACTTTTTAAATTTTTTTTTATATATATAGTTTTGGATGCATGTGCTTTGTTTTGTACATGTGCTAAAGGGCAGATAAAATTGACGTTGTTAATGTAAATGATTTTTTATGCTAATTGTTGTCAAAATGTCTTTGATTTTTGTGTGCCCCATAAACCAATACCCAATGTGTGTTTGTTTTTCTTTTGTGATGTTTTGCAGTGTTTGTTGACCAGATCAACTGTCATTTGAAGAAACAAAGTGTAATGGCAGGTGATATTTGAAAAAAATGATGTTGGTTTGTGCTGCTTCCTCAGGAAGACTATTGCAAATTTTACAGCAACATATCAATGCTTTGAAGACAAATTCATATTTTGATGTGATAGTGTAGTGGTGATGGCATGAGTGTATTAAAAACAATTTTTTAAATCCTTTTATCAAGGATAATGGAATGGGAACCCATGTGCTTTTTTACATTGAGTCCCCATGTGTAAGCAGTTTTGTAAATTTTGTCATCTGTTCCAACCAGAACGCAATGTCCTACATTTAAAAAAAATGGGAACAAGATTTAATGTTTGCAAAATGTTCTGTGTACATTGAGCACACAGAGCCCCAGTTTATAGATCTAGTCTCATCAAAGGATTGATGGGGAGAGTGGAGAGTGCACTGATAACTCCAGGGGAAAAATCCCCTTGAACATACTTTGTTTGTTTCATGTTTTTACATTTGAAATGTTTCTCCAAATTACTGGAACTAGTAATTGCCCATGTTTAAAAACAAAATGTAGGAGTGGAATGTAATTGCCCATGTTCAAAAATGAAATGCCCCCCCCCCCACCCCCCCTTGATTTGTGTACTCTACAAGATTCAGAGTATATAATTTGTATATAGTTGCACAGTTTTAATGAGTTTTAAAATGTGTGACAGCCTCAATATGGCCTGTGTGGTGGGCAGGGCTATAAACAACATGATTGGATTGGATTGGTCAGATTTTGTGTGTGTTTTCCTGAGCTTAAAACAAGGAATCTGTGATGTTGGCTTCCCTTTTTTGTAACCTAAAAAAAGGCCCTTTGAAGTTATTATTATTATTATTTTTGTATTACAGTCCTTAAAGCACTCGATTTTCACCAAGCTTTTTGTTGTTGTGTTGAAACCAAATCAGAGGCCTCAGATGTTTTGTTTCTGTACAGCTTCAGACACATGTTTGTGAAAATGATTTATTTGATATATATTTTGTCTGCATATATAATTTGTTTGAAATGTTACTGTTTGTGTAATGAATTGCTTGAAATGTTTGTAATTGTGCATATAATTTGTTTGAAACATTTGTTTGTGTATATAATTTGTTAAAAATGCTTGTTTGTGTATATAATTTGTTTGAAATGTTTGTTTGTGTACGTAAATTGTTTGAAATCTTTGTGCATATAATTTGTTTGAAATGTTTCTGTTTGTGTATGTTTGTTTAAACTGTTTCTGTTCCTGTATAATGTTTGTTTGAAATGTTTCTGATTGTGTATATAATTTGTTGGGAATGTTTGTGCTTATAATTTGTTTGAATGTTTGTGTATACTATTTGTTTGAATGTTTGTGTATAATGTTTGTTTGAAATGTTTCTGTTTGTGTATAATGTTTGTTTAAAATCTTTGTTCTGTATGTTTGTTTGAAATGTTTCTGTTTGTGTATAATGCTTTTTGGAATTTTTTTTTATATATATATAATTTGTTTGAAAAATCTGTTGGAAATATTGTGTGTATATAATAGGTTTGAAATGTTTATGCATGTAATGTTTGAATTGCTACAATCAGTTAACAGGTGTAACTATTATTGGTTGCTTATAATGTTTGAATTGCTACAATCAGTTAATGTAACTACTATTGGTTGCATATAATGTTTGAATTGCTACAATCAGTTAATGTAACTACTACTGGTTGCATATAATGTTTGAATTGCTACAATCAGTTAATGTAACTACTATTGGTTGCATATAATGATTGAATTGCTACAATCAGTTAATAGGTGTAACTACTATTGGTTGCATATGATGATTGAATTGCTACAATCAGTTAATAGGTGTAACTACTATTGGTTGCTCCTGACTGTAGGTAACCCTGGAGTGTATTTGTGAATGTTAAAAAAATCTCCTTTTTTTGGCCAATGAAGAAAGACTTGTGCAGTACCCATTTATTTATTAAACAAACAAAAAAGATAAAGAAAAATATGGTGCTCCATGATCTGCATGCAACTGAGGCCACCAATATATATATTTTTTAAATTTAGTTTTGAATGGGAGGCATGTGCTTTGTTTTGTACATGTGCTAAAAGGCAGAAGACTATGTTCATATAAATGATTTTTTATGTAAATTGTTATCAAAATATCCTTGTTTTTGTGTGCCTTACAAACCAATTCACTATGTGTTTTTGTTTTTCTTTTGTGATGTTTTGCTGTATTTGTTAACCAGATCAACTGTCATGTGAAGAAACAAAGAACTTGCAATGGCAGGTGATATTTGAAAAAAATAGTGTTTTGTGCTGCTGTGTAGTATGTGTACTTCCTCAGGTAGACAATTGCAATTTTTAGAGCCACATAGCAATGCTTGAAGACAAATTCATATTTTTGATGTGATGGTGTAGATGTGACTCTCTGTGTGTGTGTGTGTGTGTGTGTGTGTGTGTGTGTGTGTGTGTGTGTGTGTGTGTGTGTGTGCGCGCGCGTGCGTGCGTGTGTGCGTGCGTGTGCGTGTGTACCAAAATCGAAGAATCTGATTTATTGCTTCGCTTTTATGTACTCTAAAGAAAAGGCCCTGTGGAAGGTTTTTTTTAAATAGATATATGCAGACTTTAAGTTAAAAAAAAAACATATATGCAGCCTTAAAGTGCCTGAGTTTTGCTAACCTGATTTTTTAAAAACCGTTTTTATTCAGTTTTATCATGTTGTGCATCGTTGTATGTCATGCAATGCCGTTTTTCACATACATATACTGACCTGATTTTTTAAGGGGGTAGAAAATCCAAGGCCTCAGGTGTTTATTTCTGTACATCTTCAGACATTTATTTGTTTATATAATGTGTTTGACATGTTCTCTAGATTACTAAAATAATTAAAATCAGTTCATCATTGAAATTATTAGGAGTTGTTCCAGACTATATGTATGACAGGAGTGGAATGCAATTGCTTCTGTCTTAAAACAAAGACCCCCCTCCCCCTTTTTGGGGGGGAGGTGAGTGAAGAAAGATGTAAAGCACCCAAATGCCCCCCCCCCTCCCCCCAAGAGATGCTCCATGGAACTGGAAACTAGGCCATTAAAATTAGTTTTGGATGTGTGGTTGTGTGCTTTGTGTTATACATGCTTTAAAGCAGAAAGTACAGTGAACATAATTATGTTTTATATAAGTTCAGCTGTTTAAACTTCTGGGTGCTTGTGTGCATTGTACGCGTTTTCACAGTGTGTGTGTGTGTGTGTGTGTGTGTGTGTGTGTGTGTGTGTGTGTGTGTGTGTGTGTGTGTGTGTGTGTGTGTGTGTGATGGTTAGGGGTATTTGTACGTCATTTGATATGGTAATGTTTTTTTTTGTTTTTTTAAAATTCAACTTTAAAAAGTCTGGGAAATTGTGGATCTATTGCAACAAAATGATGTATTTGGTTTTTTTTTGTTTATGTTTTAAATGTATAAGGTATATGTCTATTTGTGTGTGAACTAACTGTATAGTGCAAAACCAGAAACAGTGAATTTTATCAAATTCATTGTTAAAATCACAACTTTGCAACTGAACATTTGTCTTTACATAATAAAGTTAGTTTTATCATAAAAAGCTGTGTGTTTGAGTGGCTGATTGGTTTCTTTTTTGGAACAAATAAACCTCCTGTCTGTCTGTCTGTCTGCTGTCTGTCTGCTGTCTGTCTGTCTGTCTGTCTGTCTGTCTGTTGTCTGTCTGTCTGTCTTCTTCGTCTGTCTGTCTGTCTGTCTCTCTCTCTCTCTCTCTCTCTCTCTCTCTCTCTCTCTCTCCTCTCTCTCTCTCTCTCCTCTCTCTCTCTCTCTCTCTCTCTTCTCCTCCACCTTGCCTTGCCTTGCCCTGCTTTGCCTTGCCTTGCCTTGCCTCTCATAAAAACAACAGACACATGCAGCAAGTAAAGTTTGTCCTTGGTTGATTGCAACATCTGGTTTACCAGTGTTGGCTGTTGTCTAGACAATAAAGTGGACAACAAAGTTAAGAAGTTGACAGAAAATTGCATCTTACCACTGCTGGGATTAGCAAATACACTGAGCTGTTATATTTATTTTATTTTTTATTTTATACCATTTCATGTTACAGCAGATTTCTCTGCTGAAATTCGGGCTGCTCTCCTCGGGGAGAGCGCCGTCGCCAGAGGTGCAGCGCCTACCCCATTTTTTATTTTTATTTTATTACAGATGTACAGCCCCGAGCCGCCCTGGGGACTCCAACTCCCCAATTTTTCCTCAGGGATGGTGTCTAAACACGACACCTGTGTGCATGCTGAGGGTTTTTAATTTTTGTTTTGTTTTTTACTTTGTCATCCGCTTCCACCGGCACACAATGGTCTGCTCTACTTAAAGGCAGAACTGTTTTTTTTTTTAAATATTATTTTTAAAAATTCTGGCATCAAGGTGACTGATGACTGGAGTTATTGATAAGCATATATCATAACCAGTGAACCCAACTCCCTATGTTCAAAGTATGATGGATTCTTAGAAATAATTTCAAATGTTAGGACTTGAAATTGGGTATATTTGAAAGATCACCCGACATGTAATTGCCCTTCAGGGATGAGTAAAGTGTTTTTGACTTGACTTTCTGTGCACGTGTGCTCACATGGACACACACACACACACACACACACACACACACACACACACACACACACACACACACACGCATGCACACACACACACACACGCATGCACACACACACACACACGCGTGCACACACACACACACACACACACACACACACACACACACCACACACACACACACACACACACACACACACACACACACACACACAGAAATAATCTTTACAAAACAAGCTTCTTATATTCAGGAAGTGATTTATAGAACAAGCTCCCGAGAAGTTTAAAATGTATCACAACAAAAATCAATTCAAGACACAGCTTAAAAAATATTTAATGAGTAAATGTTTAGGAACTGACTTACAACCATGATTTAACCATGATCAAAACAAATGCATCAGGACTGTCTGCAGCCCCTAAACGTGTTTCAGATGCGATTTTCTGGAACTGGAAAGACTGCACTGTTACATGCTGTTATTTATCTTATTCTTTTATATCGAGGATATTGGAAAAAGCACTCTTGTGCTTTTTTATATCTACTCCCTGTGTGTATGCAGTTTTGTAAATCTTGTCATCTGTTCCCACCGGCACATGATAGCCTACTCTTACGAAAAGCTTAACATGATTTAACGTGTGCGCAAGATGTTCTGCGTGCATTCGCACAGGGGACCTCGGTTTATAGTCTCATCCGAAGGACTTTTGGGGAGAAGGGAGTCAGCACTGATGTTAACTCCAGGGGAAAAATCCCCTCGAACGGGAATCGAACCTGATGGTCAAATTGCAAGCGCAATGTTTATTTTAATTCATTTTATTCTTTTATATCGAGGATACTAGAATAAGCACTCGTGTGCTTTTTTTCATCCAGTCCCTGTGTGTATGCAGATGTGTAAATCTTGTCATCTCTTCCCACCGGCACATGATGGCCTACTCTTATGAAAAGCGGAACAGGATTTAATGTGTGTGCAAGATGTCACGGGGCCTCGGTTTATAGTCTCAACCGTCGGACTTTTGGGGAGAGTGGAGTCAGCGCTGATGGTAACTCCAGAGGAAAAACCCCATCGAACAGAATCAAACCCGTTGTCAAATTGCCAGTGCAATGTTCTGAGCACTAGGCTATCCCCCCCCCCCCCCACACACACACATGCTGTGTGTTTATGTGGAAGAAGAGGTGAAGAGAGAGAGAGTACATTTTTTTTTTTTTTTAGCTATTGTTAATGCTAATGAATACCTGTGAGTAATCTATACTAGCACATGCATATTTACAAATTTAACAACTGTGGAAAGGAGAAAAACAAATAGTTGACGTGATGATATTGTGATTTTATTTTTTTCTATGTCTTTTTTCCTTTTATCCAATTTCATAGGTTTTATCATGAATGTTGTTTTTGATCTTATTAGTGACGGGATTATTAGTACTATTATAACTGTTATTGTTTGGATTTGATAGTCTAGTTGACTATGAGCTTTGTTGTTTTTTTAAAAATTATTATTATTATGCAGGGGTTCTTGATTGTTTGCAAAACTGTTTTAATGTTATTACTTTTGATCGCGTTCTTCCCTTCCTCCTTGATACTCCTTGTATACAAAGTTACTGCCAAAGTTCATCAACCTGATCTGAGAATGAACATATAATAATGCAATGAGATATAGATGATAGTCGCGTCATCATTTTCAACTAGGGTCTGGGATATGACATGGCAGTGAATGTCAGCTTCACTCGTCTCTTTTTCCTATTCTCCTTTGCTTGTAGTTTGAAACTTCATACACATGTCGTGTGCATGTCGAGTTCCCATTCGACATAGCCGACGAAAATAAGTTCGTACATGAAATGACGCCAATTGTCCGCTCCTGGAAGCAGCGTTTTACGTAAAGTCGTAAGGGAGGAGTCAAGGCCACAGGATGCAGCCCATCGCGCATGCCCACACAGCTGGGATGACCTCTGTGGCACGTTTGGAGAGATGAGGTCATTTGTCGATATTGTAGATAATCACCTGTGAACAGGAAAGTGTTGTTAAGGAAGGTATGGGTAAAATAGCTCTTTTCCTTTCTTTCTAGCTTTTTGGCCTTCCTATCCAACTTCAAAGCATAAATAAAAATGTAAAAAAAAAAAAAGCATGAAAGAATCAGGCTATCTATCATACACTTGAGCATAAGTTTCCTTTCTTCTTTTTACTAGGTGCTTCTGTTTCCCAACTTCACATTTCCTTTATAAATTCACAAGAGACTGGTACTTTGTCAACTTGTGTCCCACCGAGTCAAAAGTAAGGTTGGTAATGTGAACTTATGTACGTCCCCCTGACGTCAATAGTAAGATAGAGGTTTGTGCCTGACTGAGAATGAGTATATATAGTTTGGTGTCCAGGTTAGGAATTTAAACACAGCTATGTGGTGAAGATTTTCCAACTTCGATCAGTAAGTTGTAATTGAGCAATTAGTTCAACCAATCAACTATCTTTTGTCATGTTTGAAGGTACTATCAGCTTGGTCCGTCTCCCCCCCCCCCCCCCCCCACACACACACAACATACACCCCACCATTACAACTGCCCTGCGGTGTGATAACTGAATGTAATAGTTACAGGTAGTAGTCATGCTACTTTCCAAACAACACATGTGGGTAATGGGCACTGACTGTTTGAAAGAATCAAAAGGAGGACGAGGACTAACTCTTTCAAGTTACAGCCGACAAACAACCCACTTTCTCTGCTGGCTGATGCCCAGAAAAAAGGTGAAAAGGTATAGGTGTCCCATAACCTAAGCCATCGTAGGGGAGCAAGGCATCAGAGACCTCAGCTTCTCTAGGGCCAGCATATTGAGGGTGGTGCCCATCTCCTCTCCCTCGCTGCTTTACCTTCCCTGACCCTAAAGCCCAGAAGGGTTGCTAAATTCAGTGTTGATTTGATCCATCTTACAAAGGCTTCTGGCAGAAGGCTCTTCAGTATCAAACGTTTTTGTTCATTTAAAAAAGATATAGTTAGATGACTGTGTTAAAGCCCATTATACTCACATGGAGCTTTGGGGACAGGCCGTTCATGGCACAGATGCTGCACTTGCCGAAAATCAACACATGTGAAGGTCAGGGGGGAAAAGAGGTCAGGATATGGGCACTCATACACGTGACTGTGCGTCACATCCGCTTCCTGCTCTGTCCGAAGCTTCTGTGACCTTCGGCAGTCGATGAAGAGAGCACAGGAGTCCGGGTTGGGCAACACCAGAGATGGGTGTCCTTCACAGGATGCACGTGCATAGCCTGGGCACATGTATGGGGCACAACCGTTAATTCCATACCGGCTACATAGGTAGGTAGGCATCCCTCAGTCTCGGAAGACTAGCTCTAGGCTCTAGAACGCAAAGCCTGGGTGAGTAAATATGGAGGGCAAGCTGTTACCCATGCAGCAGACCCCCCTCCCCCTCTCTACGCCACTGGAATGATCCATTGGAAAGGCAATCTCCGATAGGCATGGTTCCAGTACCGTTGCAGGAGCTGCCAGAACGTTGCCGTATACAGCCCCGAACTGCCCTGGGGACTCCAACACCCTGATATTTCCTCAGGGATGGTATCTAAACATAAAACCCATGCCCATGCTGGTTTTTTTATTTTGTTGTCATCCGCTTCTATTGGCACACAATGGCCTGCTCTTCTCAAAGGCATAGCGGGTCTTTAACGTGTGGACAAGATGTTCTACGTGTGTTTGCGCATGGGGGCTCGGTTTATGGTCTCATCCAAATGACACAATTGTATCAAATATTCCCCCAAACTGGGAATCAGATGGACACCTCTGTCTCTACAGTACACTGCAGGTCCTGCCAGTCACCTTGGACTTTCTTGGCCACTGGGATGGGGTCAGGCTAGATCCTCTTTCTGAATGCCTCGTGTAGTTGGCAGGACTGCAGCCCAGTGCTTTGTTGTCTGGCTGCCTGTCATGCTCCCACAGCTCTGCAGGGCCTGTGGGGAGTTCCATGACACGGTGATCTGGTAGATGTGGCCTGCCCTGAGGCTGAATGTACAGACCTGCTCCTGTTTTGGGGGTAGGGAGTTGGGTCTGACCTTTTGTAGTGTGTATAATACATACTTGTTGTTTGGGGACGAGATAGCTCAGTGGTCAGTCAGAGCACTCGCTTTCGCTAAGGTTAAGCAGCATCTAGCGTGGTTACCAATGGAATGGGTGTCCATTTGTGCGCCTTGGCTTCAGCACAGTACCCCAGTTCACCCAGTTGTAAATGGATACCTGCCCTCTTTAGGGTCAGGGAAGGTAAAGCAGCGAGGGAGAGGAGATGGGCGCCGCCCTCAATATGCTGGCCCCTGGAGAAACTGAGGTCTCGACGCCTTGCTTCCATACGACCACACAGGTGATGGGACACCTTTACCTTTACCTTTTACCTCAGATTGTTGTATTCTCTTTATTTGTTTTGTTGCTTGGCCTTGATGATGGTCTTGGTTCCAGAATAGCCCCCAGAAACATATATGATATAATCTACTACTAACTACTACTACTACTACTACTACTACTACTACTACTACTACTACTACTACTACTACTACTACTACTACTACTACACACTACTACTACCACTACTACTACTACCACTACCACTACTACTACTACTACTACTACTACTACTACTACTACTACTACTACCACTACCACTACCACTACCACTACTACTACTACTACTACTACTACTACTACTACTACTATTACTACTATTACTACTACTACTACTACTACTACTACTACTACTACTACTACTACTACTACTACTACTACTACTACTACTGCTGCTGCTGCTGCTGCTGCTCTCTACTACTACTACTACTACTACTACTACTACTACTACTACTACTACTACTACTACTACTACTACTACTACTACTACTGCTACGACTACTACAACTGCTACGACTACTACAACTGCTACTACTTTGTTGTACATAATTCCATGCAAGTAATGATTCCAAAAGGCTTAGGCATTTACAACATGTGGAAAAAACACGATAAAGAAAAATGGAAAGAAAAAAGTAATTCCTAGCTCTCTCCCCTCTCTCTCTCTCTCTCTCTCTCTCTCTCTCTCTCTCCTCTCTCTCTCTCTCTCTCTCTCTCTCTCTCTCTCTCTCTCCTCTCTCACACACACACACACACACACTACACACACACTACACACACATTACACGCACACCACACACAGATTAAACACGCTACGCACACCACACACACTACACACACACACACACACACACACAACACACACACACACACACACACACACACACACACACACACACACACACACATACACACTACACACACACGCACATATACTACCCCCCCCCCCCCACACACACACACACACTACACACACACACACACTACCCCCCCTGTATATACACTACCCCCCCCCCCCCCACACACACACACACTACCCCATCCCCTCCCCCCCCACACACACACACTACCCCCACCCCCCCTACCCCACCCCCACGCTACACCACACACACCTCACCTTCCATATTCTTGTAACATCGTCTCACATCCCCAGAAGTTGGCCAGCGACACAGGAGGGAGAGTGGCCCCATCACCATCCCTGGAGGACACTGCCGAACCACGACCACACCCCCCAGGCACACCAGGACCCGCTCGCAGCTGCCCCGGGGTAGAGGCACCCAGAGGAAGGACTCCTCCTCCTCCGCCGTGCAGCCTAGGCCCAGAGCCAGGTTCTCTGCCAGGCTTTTGGAGCAGAGGGTAGGTAGGAGAGCGAGGATGGGGATGAAGGTTAACAGTGTGGGTGATGGCTGAGTCCAGATCAGGGGCTTCATGGCTTCAGTTCTGAGAAACACGGAACAAAACCAAACAACAACAACAACAACAACAACAACAAAAAGACCCAACCTAAAATTTAAAAAAAAAAAAAACCATCAGAAAGAAAGCAGAACGGAAGCAAGAAAGGAATGAAGGAAGTACAGAAAGAAGAAAGAAAGAAGGAAGAAAGAAGGTAAAGAAGCAGTAAGGCAGGAAAAAAGGTTTTAAAAAAGAGGTATAGGTGTTCCCATAACCTATGTGGTCGTAGGGGAGTGAGGTATCAGAGACTACAGTTTCTCTAGGGGCCAGTATGTTGAGGGCGGCGCCCATCTCCTCTCCCTCGCTGCTTTACCTTCCCTGACAATAAAGAGGGCAAGTACCCACTGACAGCTGGGTGAGCTTCGGGACTGTGCTGAAGTCAAGGCGCACAATCGGTCATCCATCCACTTGGTAACCATGCTCGATGTTGCTTAACCTTACCTAGGTTACCTTTACCTTTATTTATTTATTTTTTTTTTACCTTGTTTGGTGATTGATTTTTTTAAAGTCCCATGTCACAATGCACACTGAATGTCCTCATGTTCCATAGTGGAGGAGATTTTTCTCCTGGAGTTAACATCAGTGCTGACTCCACTCTCTCCAAAAGTCCTTCAGATGATAGTATAAACCGAGGCCGTGTGTGAACGCACGCAGAACATCTTGCACACACGTTAAATCCTGTTCCACTTTTCATAAGAGTAGGCCATCGTGTGTCGGTGGGAACAGATGACATTTACAAAACTGCATACACACGGGGACTGGATGTAAAAAAGCACAGGAGTGCTTATCCCATTATCCTCGATATAAAAGAATCAAAAAAAAAAGAGGGGATTTTCCCCTGGAATTCACATCAGCACCAAACCACTCCCATGAAAGTCCCTTGGGTGGGACTATACACCAAGGTGCTGTGTATGAACGCACGCAGAACACCTTGTACGCGTACACTTTAAAACTTGTCCCACCTTTCGGAGGAGTAGACCATTGTGTTCTGGTGGGAACAGAAGACAAAATTTACCAAACAGCACGCACACAAGGACTAGATGTTAAAAAAGCGCATGAACGCTAATAATAAACAATCTGTAATCCTACCCCTCTCCCCCCAAAAAAACAGAGCAAAACAAAACAACCCCAACAACAAAAACAAAACCAACACCAAAAAAACATCCCCCTCCCAAAAAAATAACAAATAAAAAATAAACAAACCAAAAACAAAGCCAATAACAACAACAACAACAACAAAACACCCAACTTACTTTGTCTAAAACTGTACGGGGAAGTTGCTCAGCGTCAGCCCATAATATTCCTAAGTGATACAATGTCCAGTTGTGGTGAAGTCAAGACAGGAGCATCATTGTCGGCGTCTGCATCATCAGGTCTATTACCTCATAGTATGGGCAGCGGACATGGCAGGTGACCGATGACCTGACGTCCTTTGACCACTTAGACCACTGTGTACTACTGTCTGTCTATCTCCGGTGTCTGATGTTGTAAATGACGGCTCTTGTGATCTAAAGATGCAGTGTGTGTGTGTGTGAGAGAGAGAGAGAGAGAGAGAGAGAGAGAGAGAGAGAGAGAGAGACACACAGAGAGAGAGAGAGAGAGAGACAGAGAGAGAGAGACAGACAGAGAGAGAGAGAGAGAGACAGACAGACAGATAGACAGAGAGAGAGAGAGAGAGAGAGAGAGAGAGAGAGAGAGAGAGAGAGAGAGAGAGAGAGAAAGAGAGAGATTTTATTCATTCTTTTATTCTTTTATATCGAGGATAATGGAATAAGCAATCATGTTTTTTTACATCCAGTCCCCATGTGTATGCAGTTTTGTAAATTTTGCCATCTGTTTCCACCAGCACACAATGGCCTACTCTTTCAAAAAGCAGAACAGGATTTAACGTGTGCACAAGATGTTCTGCTGAAACAAGCTGGATGGAAAACTCTAGCAAAGGATTTCTGAAAAGGAAATATTATATCATAGTTATACATTTTTCATTTGGCCATGCCTCCCAGGTATTTTCAAGGGGAGATAAAATAAAGCAACAGTTTGAATTAGCCACACTTCTGGTTTCAATAGGTAAAGGTAAAGGTGTTCCATAACCTATGTGGTCATAGGGGAGTGAGGTATCAGAGACCTGAGCTTCTCTAGGGGCCAGCATGTTGAGGGCAGCGCCCATCTCCTCTCCCTCCCTGCTTTACCTTCCCTGACCCTAAAGAGGGCAGGTACTCATTTACAGCTGGGTGAACTGGGGGACTGTAACGAAGCCAAGGCGCGCAAATGGTCACCCATCCAACTAGTAATCACGTTCAAAGCGACTTAACCTTAGCTTGGGGAAAGCAATGTTCTGACCACTGAGCTATCCGGCCCCCTGGTTTCAATATTTTTTTTAATCCCAGTTTTTTCGTTTTTGACAAAAACTTTTGAAAAATAAAAACATTCCTTTCAGGCAGCATCACATCACTTCATACAAACCACACCAAGACAACCCAAGCCAGTTATTATCAAAACACTTTTTTTATTTCAATTTCTGTTTTCCAGAGGTAGGAACATAAAATCTCATGTCTTCAAACCTTACTTTTTGCTAAATCCAGCATGCAAATGCTGAGAGTTATCATCAAAAACTCCTGTCTTTCACAATCCAAACTCTTCTCAAAGAAAACATAGAACTCTTCTTTAATGGGATATACTGTAGACCCCACAATCTCAATAAATACAGTGAATAATCCATCAGTTTAAAACTTACAATTCCTTCACTTATATTTGAAAAAAACAAACGTCCATTTCAGAATCAACACTTTATGATCCTTACAATCAATCCAAACAAACAAACTCCTTCAACAAAACATATAAAGATATCTATAAAGATTTGTCTGATATTACACATAACCATGATAAAGTATATGATGTAGTTCTGTCTCAGCCATAAAGCTAATACAACCAACCATTATATACATAGAACAAAACAAAAAAATAAAGATTAATACTTAAATGCAAAATATTCCCCCCCCAAAAACAGAAATAAATTGCTTTACAAATACAACTTGAACTTCACGAGCCAACAAATAAATATCTCCCTTTACCTCTGTGTGTGTCTTGTAAGTTTGTAGCTACATAGAGAGAGAGAGAGAGAGAGAGAGAGAGAGAGAGAGAGAGAGAGAGAGAGAGAGAGAGAGAGAGAGAGAGAGAGAGAGAGTGTGTGTGTGTGTGTGTGTGTGTGTGTGTGTGTGTGTGTGTGTGTGTGTGTGCCCAAGTGCATGCGCAGTGTGTGAGCATGATGCATATCTGTGCGCTCTTAGTGTGATAAATCACAAAAGCTATGGCAAAAAATTACGCTTAACGATAAATAACTGATGTCTTTTTGGCAAATCAGTCATTTCAATGCAGAACTGAAATCCTTCTCCCCCATCCAAGAACATATACACTTGTACCACTCATCAAAATGCCATTCACACATTTCAAAAAACAAAAAATTTCACATCCGAGTTCAAGAAAAAAAAAATCTACTCTTACCAATGAACAGAAATGAGAGCATGGCCACCTTGTCTGAACTCCACAACATTTTCATTCATCGATTGCCAAAATCTGATACTTCAAACTACAACCTATTCCATTTTGATTTAAAAAAACAGACCAATCCAAAGCCATCGCATTTCGCAAAGAGGGAGAGAGAGAGAGAGAGAGAGAGAGAGAGAGAGAGAGAGAGAGAGAGAGAGAGAGAGAGAGAGAGAGAGAGAGATGGGCAAATGTATTCCTTGGAGAAAGAGAGAGACTGACAGAGACTGCCCATCACACATCAAGCATAACATACTCAAAAACAAAAAAATCAGTCCTACAAGCACTTTCTGTCTCTGCTCAATGCAAAGGGACAAACCAGCAAAAGCCCTGCCAACAGCTGTGATCTACAGCTACCAACGCTATCCACCAATCTGAGCATGGACATGCTTTCCGAAAATTTCTGTTTCAGAATAAGAGAGATTCATCACTTCATGCTGTTAACTGCCCAGCTAACAAGGAAAAAATAACACAACAAAAAAATTCCAACCACTACTGATCCCACAGACTGGAAATCTAATGACTGGGATGTCTGAACTGAAAACCAGCTGCTAACAAAACAGAAAATGAGAAAAAAAGCTGAAAGAGAAAAGTGAGTGCAAGCCTAGGATATGCTCCTCTGGGCCTTCATCGCCACACTCATCGGAATGGCCCCCAAATAAAGACACTGAAATACCAGGAAAGTTATCAACACACAGACACTGACACACACACACACACACACACACACACACACACACACACACACACACACACACACACACACACATACACATTTCATGCACAAACACAAAAAAACTGTAACAGCAAACAGCTCAGTCACAGATCCACTGGATGATTTTCTGAGGAAAACACAGGTGACTGCACTGATCAGACAGAATAATGGAGAGAGAAAGAGAGGGGAAAGAAAGAAACAAAATAGTCAAAGCAAAAAATGGCAGAAAACAGTTCACTTTCTCAAAACACTAAATTCCTGAAGGGTTGAGGATACTTTCAATATTAAGAGAGAGGGGAGAGAGAGAGAGAGAGAGAGAGAGAGAGAGAGAGAGAGAGAGAGAGAGAGAGAGAGAGGGAGAGGGAGATAGAGAGAGAGAGAGAGAGAGAGAGAGAGAGAGAGAGAGAGAGAGAGAGAGAGAGAGAGAGAATACCTGACACCGAAACCAAGTCACAAACTTGCCATACTCCTTTCCTACGAGTTTCAACTCTTCGAAAACACAGCCACCTCAACATCTACCAACATAACTGTCTCAATTGTTTCTTTCCAAAAGACCTTTACCAACAAAGGACACCATCAATTCCCCTTTTCCCCCCCAAAAATTCAACAATCATTCCAAAGAACCACCAAAAAATATACAATAAGACCCCCCCCCCTTCCAAATAAACAACAAAGGAAAAACTCAATCCATCCAACCTTGTGACACAGAGCAAAAGGAGGAACTGACCAAGCTCTCCACAACACATACACACACACACAAAAGTCTATGTGGCCTCATCACTAACACCTGTACACACCAAGGATAAAAATAATATAACATACTAATGCGAGGGGGAAAACATGAGAACTGGGAGTGGAGTGCCTAGGGGGCTTCTACAAGGGCAGCTCAAACTTGACATCCACAGCTGCCTCTCTAGCCAGGTCCACAATGGTTGACAGTTTCACCACCTGCAGCACAAACAGTGGGTTTTGTTAGAGTGAGCTGACGATTGGAAACTAATGCCAGCACATTCACTTTCTTTCTCATCCTTTTTTTTTCCTCTTTCTAATTTTAATGTAAATATCATCAATACATTTTTTAAATAACTGTCAAATGTATTTTAGCCCAGGCATCATGGAACACTCTCTCTCCAAAAGCAAAATATTCCACCACCCCCAAAAAAACCCAACTAAAAACCTGCTACAAATACCCATACCCCCCCCCCCCCCCCCCCTTCTTCCAGTACAAAAACAACTCTGCAACTAAACACAAAACCACATAAAAAAATGGAAACACTAAATCCAACTCAATGGGGGTACAATGTCTGCTTGAGTATATAAAACTTTTCAACCCTTATATCTTCAAATTCACAAAAGTTTCAGTCAGAAGCTGCTCCTTCACAAAAATGATTGTTGTCACATCTGATAGGGGTACGGGATAGCTCAGTGGTCAGAGCGCTCGCTTTCCCCCACCCAATGTTAAGCAGCATTGAGCATGGTTACCACATGGATAGGTGACTGTCCACCTTGGCTTCAGTACAGTTCACCCAGCTGTAAATGGGTACCTGCCCTCTTTTGGGTCAGGGAAGGTAAAGCTGTGAGGGAGAGGAGATGGGCGCCGCCCTCAATATGCTGGCCCTTAGAGAAGCCGAGGTCTCTGATGCCTCCCTCCCCTGCGACCTCATAAAGTTATGGGACACCTTTACCTTTTAAAATTTTTTTTTTTTTTATTATATCTGATACACTGGCAAGAGTTGTAGATTTTAGCCTGTAATAAAGAATCTAGTACACTCTGAGCCCCAGACCTAAGTGTGGTGTGCAGCCTAGGTAAGAGACACTGCCTGACGTCATTACCATTTGTGCAGCTTCATCCAGGTTATCACAGGCCAGGATCTTCATGGAGCTGGTGGCGATGATGGCTTTGGCGTCCTCCACTCTGGTGCCTGCACACACCAAACAACAGTTCCCCCAGTGCACACAACCGCCACATCCTATTCTACTGCTGTTGAACTACCTCACATGATGATTATGTTCATTAATGTTCCCTCATACCTTCAGCTTTCATTAGACGTATTGCAAATGCTACACCTCACTAATGACGCTATATTCTGATTACTGAAACAGCAGTATACATTCACTGTGACATAGTGCATTGCTAATGTTACACCTCACTAATGACACTACATTCTGAATACTGAAACAGCAGTATACATTCACTGGGACATAGTGCATTGCTAATGTTACACCTCACTAATGATGCTACAATCTGATTACTGAAACAGCAATAAACATTCACTGGGACATAGTGCATTGCTAATGTTACACCTCACTAATGATGCTACATTCTGATTACTGAAACAGCAATATACATTCACTGGGACATAGTGCATTGCTAATGTTACACCTCACTAATGATGCTACAATCTGATTACTGAAACAGCAATAAACATTCACTGGGACATAGTGCATTGCTAATGGTACACCTCACTAATGATGCTACATTCTGAATACTGAAACAGCAATATACATTCACTGGGGCATAGCGCATTGCTAATGTTACACCTCACTAATGACGCTACAATCTGATTACTGAAACAGCAATATACATTCACTGGGGCATAGCGCATTGCTAATGTTACACCTCACTAATGATGCTACAATCTGATTACTGAAACAGCAGTATACATTCACTAGGACATAGTGCATTGCTAATGTTACACCTCACTAATGATGCTACAATCTGATTACTGAAACAGCAATAAACATTCACTGGGGCATAGTGCATTGCTAATGTTACACCTCACTAATGATGCTACAATCTGATTACTGAAACAGCAGTATACATTCACTGGGGCATAGTGCATTGCTAATGTTACACCTCACTAATGATGCTACAATCTGATTACTGAAACAGCAGTATACATTCACTGGGGCATAGTGCATTGCTAATGTTACACCTCACTAATGATGCTACAATCTGATTACTGAAACAGCAGTATACATTCACTGGGGCATAGTGCATTGCTAATGTTACACCTCACTAATGATGCTACAATCTGATTACTGAAACAGCAGTATACATTCACTGGGGCATAGTGCATTGCTAATGTTACACCTCACTAATGATGCTACAATCTGATTACTGAAACAGCAGTATACATTCACTGGGGCATAGTGCATTGCTAATGTTACACCTCACTAATGACGCTATATTCTGATTACTGAAACAGCAGTATACATTCACTGGGGCATAGTGCATTGCTAATGTTACACCTCACTAATGACGCTATATTCTGATTACTGAAACAGCAGTATACATTCACTGGGACATAGTGCATTGCTAATGTTACACCTCACTAATGACGCTACAATCTGATTACTGAAACAGCAATAAACATTCACTGGGACATAGTGCATTGCTAATGTTACACCTCACTAATGACGCTACATTCTGAATACTGAAACAGCAGTATACATTCACTGGGGCACGGGTTCTCTGTTCTCATTCATTGTTTGTACTTATGTCTCTCTACCCATGGCTTTCTTTTTTCTTTGGCACTATGTGATGACACCCTTATTTTTACACAGAAAACATAAACATCTGTTATTGCCATTTTATTTCATGGCATTATGAAATACTTCCCAAAAGTCATTCAGGTTGAAAGGAAATGGCACCCCCCCAAAAAAAAGCTAGAAAAAAGCCCCCTAGCTAAACTCCATGCACAAGAGAGCTGATACAAAATATCGCTACAACCGCTGCTACTTAAAGTTTACTCTTACTTCTACAGTAACTTTTTGCTAATCTTAACCCTCTTGCATTCAGATTCTCTGAACACAAACTGCCTCTAGATTTCACATTCCATCACGAAATCAGGTCAGGCACACATGCTTGCTCGCCTTTTCCTCCTTCTAAGTACATATCAGCAGCTATAACTACTTCCAGACTCTCACCACAGGCTTTTGTACCTCTGCCCCATAGAGCTTTGTCAAGTGGTAGCGATCAGTGCAGGTCACTGCGTGATGGAAAACTATTCATTGTAAATCCCAGCAAATGCCGGGTCAGGATTCAGGGGGGGGGCAATTATTCAATCCTGGAAAATCCCATGTCAAGACAAAGAGGGTTAAAGGAATGTACCCGTAGATATGCAGATCTTTGCATCCTGTTGCCAGCAAAACTGACCTTGTAATCTGACGACAATGGGAATTTTCATGTCTAGTTCAGCAGCTGCGGCCACGATGCCTTGTGCGATGATATCGCAGCGCATGATGCCTCCGAAAATGTTCACCAGGATTGCATTCACCTGAAACACAGGCACAAAACATGCACCCACGTTTTTTTTTGTTCAAATACAGCAAAATATCTACAACGCTGTCATGCACTACGACAACAATGAGGTTATGTTTCTGGTTTACAAACCAATGAACTATACTCACAGTGTATTAAAATATGAGTCACTCTCTGTAGCTTGCTTTGTAATCACAATGTTATGCTATCAATGTATCTTTATATGTATATATATATATATACGTGCACACCATACATACACGTGGCCTATTCATAAGCACATTCGAACTCATCCCCCCTCTTGCCCATCCACCACCTATACACACACAGCTTATTCAATGTACCATCTGCAAATAAAAGTTTGACACAAAGCCAGCATCCCTCCCCCAACTGCATATTCAATGTACCATCTAGAAACAAAAGTTTAACTTTGGCGCACAGCCAACACATCCCCCTCCCCCAACTCACATACATAGCCCCCATTCCCTCCCAAAGTGCACAAAACACAATTCCTGCAGCCGTCTACCAAAGTATACATAGCTATATAGGGATAGCTAAGTGGTCAAAGCACTCTTCCTGCACTTCCCCAAGTCAAAGTTAAGCAGCATCGAGTGTGGTTACCAGTTGGATGGTGGACCATTTGTGAGCCTTAGCTTCAGTACAGTCCCCCCAGTTCACCCAGCTGTAAATGGGTACCTGCCCTCTTTAGGATCAGGGAAGGTAAAACAGCGAGGGAGAGGAGATGGGCGCCGCCCTCAACATGCTGGCCTCTAGAGAAGCTGAGGTCTCTGACGCCTCGCTCCCCTACGACCACATAGGTGATGGGACACCTTTACCTTTACCTTATATATATATATATATCTATGTACATGTTGTGGTACCTTGCTGTCTGAGGTGATGAGGCGGAAAGCCTCTGTCACCTGCTGGGCAGTGGCCCCTCCTCCCACGTCCAGGAAGTTGGCGGGGTTACCTCCATGAAGCTTGATGATGTCCATAGTGGCCATAGCCAGCCCTGCTCCATTCACTGCAACCATTTAAAAAAATTATTTATTTAATCTTTTTTTAATTTATTCCTTTATTTATTTATCTATTCTTTTATTTATCTATTCATTTATTTACTTATCTATTCTTTTATTTTAAAAAAAGCAGAAAAACAAAAACGGAAAAGTAAAATCAGAATTTCTGAGTGCTTATTTGTGTGTGAATTTTTGTGTTGGTGCGTATGCATGAATGTATGCATACACATGATGTTTTGTGTTTGTTTCTTCTTCTTTTTTGTTTTATTGTCTTGAAGATTTTTCTTTAAAAAAAAAGATTAAAAAAGCTGAACAAGATAATGTTCTTTGGTTTGTTTTTAACAAAGAGATCAAGATTTAGATTCAAGATTTAATTCGCCTTTGACCCATCTTGGTGCATGGAGGATTTTAGTAAACAAAATCAACTGTAACATATATAACATGCATTAACAAAACATGTTTACAGGATAAAATTTCACAGAAATAGAAACATAGTCAACCTTTTCATTAATATAATGCAACTTTACTCTTAACTAGAAATTTGCTAAGTTTTAATAAAAGTCTTTTTGTCAGAAAAGAACAAATTACAAAATGTGAACATAGATCTTGGACAAAGCCCCCCATCTTTTCAAAACATGGATGAAAAGGACCTGCAAAAACTATACTGCAAGGCACTGTCCAAGGAGGAAGAAAAAGAGGCAGACCAAAGAAGAGATGGGAGGACAACATCAGCAAATGGACAGGCCTTGAACTCAACAAAACTTTGAGAAAGGCAGAACAGAGAGAGAGGAATGGAGGGGAATGGTTGTCAAGTCTTCAAGGGTGCCCCCACGGTTGCCAGACTAAGGGATAGATAGATAGATAGATAGATAGATAGATAGATAGATAGATAGATAGATAGATAGATAGATAGATGGATAGATAGATAGATAGATAGATAGATAGATAATGATAGATAGATAAATAGAAACTAGATAACCAAAAAAACCCAACCCCAAAACAAGAGACTTACCAAAAAATCCCTCACACTGCTGTCTCCGTATCATGCCACCCCCACCCCCGTACCCCACCCCCCCTCCCCCCAAACCAAACGAGCAAAGCACAGCCACTGACCCAAACAGCCGATGCTGCCATCCAGGCCGATGTAGTTGAGGTCAGCCTCTGCGGCCCTGTGGTCACGTTCGTCTTCCTGCGACCAGTCCCGCAGACTGAAGATCTCCTTCTGGCGGTAAGCGGCGTTGTCGTCAAAGCTGATCTTGGCGTCCATGCAGTACACTGCGTCACACAACAACACACGCAGGTGACAGGAGAGGGAAGATGGATATTTGGCAGAGAGAACTCACCTCTCCCAAACCCCCCCCCCCCAAAAGAAAAGAAAGAAACAAGCCACACATGCATGCACACACACAAAAAGCAAAGAGTACTGTATCCTTGGCAAACAGAACTGAAAAATGCAGGTTTCTCCCTCCTCACCTTCCCCTGTGTTGTCCTCTGACATGGGGTTGATTTCCACCATGGTGGCGTCGTGCTTCAGGAACACGTCATTGTACAGCTTGATGATGTCCTCTGCTGCCTGTCACACACACACACACACACATGATAGTCTGGTTAACTTTCAGCAGTCTGCATCTATATCAAACCTGTCACATACACACACACACACGATACTTAAGTCAACTTTCAACAGTTCACATCTATCTAAAACCTGTCACACACACACACACACGATACTCTGGTTAACTTTCAACAGTCTGCATCTATATCAAACCTGTCAAACACACACGATACTCTGGTTAACTTTCAACAGTTCACATCTATATCAAACCTGTCACACACACACAATACTCTGGTCAACTTTTAACAGTTCACATCTATATAAAACCTGTCAAACACACACACACGATACTCTGGTTCAACTTTCAACAGTTCACATCTATGTAAAACCTGTCACAAACACACACATGATACTCTGGTCAACTTTTAACAGTCTGTATCTATACCAAACCTGTCAAACACACACACTCGATACTCTGGTCAATTTTCACCAGTCTGTATCTATACCAAACCTGTCTCACACACACACAATACTCTGGTCAACTTTTAACAGTTCGTATCTATACCAAATCTGTCACAAACACACACGATACTCTGGTCAACATTCAACAGTTCACATCTATATAAAACCTGTCACAAACACACACACACACACAATACTCTGGTCAAATTCCAACAGCACCCTGACCGATCCCCTCCCTCCCTACCCACTCACCTTTTCAACGGATCCCTCGCTGAAGCCCATCTCCCTGGCCACGTGCAGCGCCTGTTCCTTGGTGATGCCGATGTTGATGTCCACCGGTTCTTTGATGATGGCGCTGGGGTTCTCTGCCGCCACCTCCTCGATGTTCACAGCCCCCCTGAGAACTGCCCACCAGCACCGGACCCTGCACATACGTTGGATCTAAATATCGGAAATGAATAAATGTGACGCTCCACCACACAATGAGTTGCTTAGCACATAATCCACTTTTCCGCTAGGAGCCATTAAAGGCAGGTGGGAGTGAGTTTGTGGATTTTGAGATTTTTATTGATTATAAAACTATAGGCATTATTCTACCTTGTAGTGAAATATCAAGGCATAATTCTGTTTCCTTTTTGTCTTTAAATATGCTTTGAAAATAGCAAAGCCCTCATTCTGACTACCTTTTACGATGCTTAACTTGTCAATTTCTCATTTTGACATTTCCTGTAGTCTATCATTTCAATTTGTAATAACTTTTGATAGAATTGTTCGATTTTCAGTCTGGTTTTTGTGTTGTATAACCATTTTATTACAAATTGATAACAATTCAATAACTAAAAATTGATCTCTTGTGCAATGTGACTCCTTATGTGGTGGAGCGTCACAAATATGCAACCTGTGGCTTTTTTTATCAAATCAGCGGTCACTTTTGAGTTACACTGCAACCAGTTTATGAATAAAAGGTAAAAAAAAAAAGGTAAAGGAGTCCCGTAAATTTGAATAAGGGAAGAAAATACGTCACACAGCACATTAATAATAGCACGATACAGTTTGAAAAAAGAAAAGAAAAAACAAGAAAAGGCACAGTGTATATATATCACATCATCCGCAGCAACCATTTCCCACTCACTCACTTACCCCAAAGCTGCGCTCCATGGTGATGGCAAAGTAGAACTCTCGCCTGGAGTACAGGCGCTCGGCAATCATCACTCTCTGGCAAATGCGGCCATCTTTCCCCGTCTGTTTTGTGAACAGCTTGTGGTTCAACATTTTCCCCGCTATGTCCTTTGCCTCTTCAGCCCTGCAACCACATGCATTCCTCACCTGGTGACAGCCTGCTTTTATTGTGCCTTGGTAACGAGCAGAGTTTGTTTTAAATGATGCATCAGGTAAAAACATCCAGATAAAAAGTAGAGTTTGTTTTAAAAGATACTTCAGGTAAAAGCATCCAGATAAAGTATTGAGTTTGACGATGCTTCAGGTAAAAACATCCAGGTAAAGTATAGAATTTGTTTTAAACAATGCTTCAGGTAAAAACATCCAGGTAAAGTATAGAATGAACTATGCATCAGGTAAAAACATTCATTATAAACTTAACTGACAACAGATTAAGAGAAAAAACAACCTCTGACATACAGCTGCCTATATTCAACAACGCATGTAGGATCACGGGATAGCTCAGTGGTCAGAGCGCTCGCTTTCCCCCAGTCAAGGGTAAGCAGCATCAAGTGTGGTTACCAGTTGGATGGGTGACCGTTTGTGCACCTTGGCTCCAGTACAGTTCCCCCAGTTCACCTAGCTGTAAATGTGTACCTGCCCTCTTTAGTGTCAGGGAAGATAAAGCAGCGAGAGAGAGGAGATGGACGCTGCCCTCAATATGCTGGCCCCTAGAGAAGCTGAGGTCTCTGATGCCTCGCTCCCCAACGACCACACAGGTTATGGGATACCTTTACCTTTTACCTTTTATGTAGGATCACAGATACTATATAATCTGACTTACGAAAATACTAGTTTGACCCCTCCCTTCAGTCCACTGTCCCAGGTGCCTTTGCCACGCCCTCCTGCCAACACCTGAGCTTTCACCACCACATCAGGGGCACCTGATAATTGACCTGTGAACAGACAAAATCATGGTGTGCATGAGGAACATGTCATTGCAAATTGCTTTTTCAAGTGTTAGAATCCCAGTTTTTTTGTTTTTTTTCCTGTCTTAGTTTTTCCTTTTAAAAAAAAAAAAAATCATAGTTTTTCCTTATTAATCTTTTTTTTATTTGTCTTAGTTTTTCATTCATTCAGCATTTCAGGGTTATATGCACCCCTTCCCATTTTTTCCCTCTAAAGATCAGAACAAAATATCCCCCCCCCCATGAAGAAAAGAAAAAAAAATGAACTATAACATTTTGTTAGCATTACAGTGCACCCATCCAATTACAAACCTGAAGAAAAACATTTTTTTTAAACAATAATACAACTTGATACAAGAAAATGAAACATGGATACAATAGATACTGTATTACTATTAGTGCATACAGGTCTACATAATCATGATAATGCGCACACACATGTGAGCACATACTTAAAATTCCACTTTAGTCTACACACACAAATATAAGGCACACACACACACACACACACACACACACACACACACGAACATGATAAACGCACAATCTCTAATCTTATAGGACACACAACAATATCAACAACACTACACCCAAACAAGCTCTGACAAAATCCCCCCCAACTGACCTATGTCCTGGGCGTGCTTCAGAGCCTCTTCTGAGGTGGCAGCCACCCTGAACTTGGGCACAGACACCCCCGCATCCCGCAGCAAGCCCATGCTCAGGTGTTCATGGATGGACAGGTGACGTTTCTGTTGATGGCAGGTGGCAGGAGAGAGAGCCGGTGCTCCTGCTGATACCACCTGTGACAGTGTGAGAACCATATTGATTACAAACTGAATACATAATGTGTACATTCTTGTTATGCTGCTGTCAGGTTTGATGGCAGATAAAATGTGAACAAAACAACCTTTGGATCCTACCACACAGCAAACAACAGTCCAGGGTGATGTTGGTTTTTTGCTTTGTTACCAACAGCTTGGGGAGATTATACTTGAACAAGAGTGAAATACTATCATTAGTATCAAACCTAACTAAAGTATTCAGCGGTGCACTTGCAAGCTGTAGTAAGCAGAGTGAGAGCAGCAGACAGGAACATCCCAGAAGATGAGGAGAGAGTAAGAAAAAAAAATCAATCTTTCCCTCCTTCAGTCATCATTCTTTCTTTATCAGTTTATGACACATACATGATACAATGGTACATTGGCCTGATGGTATAAATTTCTTAATGCAGTGTGACAAAATCTTACATTCTATTTTCCACAAATGATGTATGAACTATGATATTAATTTATTTACCTGTTGTTATCAAAATGACTTCAAATTAATAATTGAAATTGTGCATTACGACTAAACTTGGCATTTCATAAGCATGTGCACATAGGCAAACACACACATGTTGTATGCACACAGAAACTGGATGCAATTTGTAAAAAATGCACATGAATGATGAATGCTACAAAAAGGCCTAAATTCATTATCCTTGAAATAAAAGAATTTAAATAATAACAATAATAATAAAAGAAGTATTTATGAATTACAGGGACACACAGTGACATAGTCTCACACAAAGAAACACACACACACACACACACACACACACACACACACACACACACACACACACACACACACTGACACACTCAGTTACACATACTCACAGTCACACACACACACACACACACACACACACACACACACACACACACACACACACACACACACACACAGTGACACACACACACACACACACAATTTTTTTTTTTTTTTTTTTACTCCTTTTTGGGGTTGATCAGCAGAAAGATGATAAAGGATGGAATTAACTTTATCAAGTAAAAGGATACCACTTGGTGACAATATTTTTTGTAGTACAACACTACCAGTACTCATTTTTATTTTAACAATGGCTTACAGGAATTCAAACATCATAAGGTTGGTTAGCCCAGTATGTCTTAATTTAAGAACAGTGACAGTTTTAGTGAGTGAGGACTAACAAAATAGAGTGCATTATTTTTCAATTTTTACTCATCAAAACTGACTTCAGTTATCTTTTTATGATTTAATGTGGTTAATGGCTGAGTCATACTTGAAAAAGTACACCCCAGTGAATACACCAGACATTTTGGTCAAAACTCTCAAGAAGTTAAGCAAAGATGAAACAATATTTTTCATTCTAATGATTGTAGGCCTATCCCAGTTTTTGCTGACTTTTACCGCCTCACTATTACAAATTCAAGATAGATTACTATTGATGTTCCTATTTATTTAAAATGGATTTACTTCTTGAAATAATTTATCAGCTGGTGTGGAGTATTTGACATTTCCAATAATAAATATTGAAAACTTTTCTCCAGTGCAGTAAGGTAGCCCATTAATAATAATTCCGCATGGATTTGGACAAACTTCTGTTGATAAATGAAAACTACTAAGCCAATGTAATGAAATGGTTCTGTCATTTATCACACTGGATAATATCAGGATTAGACAGATGTCTTTTTGCTTTCTGCTAGACTTACCCTCTTGCTGGATAAAAATGCTAGTAATACTAATAGTATTGTACATTAGGGTAATCTTGCACAAGTTTTTATAGACTCATGAATATATATTGTATGATTACAGGGTCTATCAGATCTATTGATTTTTTTTCAAAATGCAACCTCAACTGAAAATCTCCACTGCTGGATGAACACAGTGTTATACACTGCTTACAAGTACATTCATGAGGCAGCATCAAATAAAGAACAATAACCACCAACGAAATCGAATGACCTTGGAGAGTTCACACTATTTCAGAGATTTTATTATTTTCTGGTGGAGCGTTTCAGCTGAGAATTACATAAGCTTTGAAAATATCAACACAAAACTCAGGCCTGTCCCGAAAGCTGCCCTAGAATGAGGCGGCTCAAACACCTTGGAGCAACCTTGTTGCGAGCAAAAAGCAGACGAACGAGGTAAAGTTGCCAAGGATATCTGGTAATCGAATGCATACTCAGTCCGTGATCAGAGAGATTGAATGTGTTAAGACACTATCAAAGCTATGTAAATCGTTGTTCACAGACTCGTGTCATCACTTACCCTGGACCCATGAACAGATAAAAGCCGATCAGCTACAACTCGACCAGTCCGAAAGATTTGAGAGGCCATTTTGTCTATTCCAGCGAATACCAGCAGAGTTGCCTCCCTTACAAACGTATCATTGACCTGGAGTTGACCTGTGCAATTATAATTGCCGAGTTACAATGCATGTTTGTTTCGGAATGAGTGTAGTTCTGGATAGTTGTTGTCTGCATGCAAAAGTTAATGATGCTTTGTAGCTCTATATTTCGTTTGATAATCTAAAGCTAGGGTTTCAGCTCGGATCACATCGAAAGTTCATTGCACAATATGCAAGGTCAAGGTCAAGGTTAAGGTCTTTCGGAGTCAACAAGGATCGAGGCGTGAAGCGTGACAAAACTAAACAGAAAACTGCAACCTGCGGAGTCAACAGACTGATGTAATCGCTAGCGCTACCGGACAAAGCCTGCAACTGTGAACTCTGACTTGCTCCATCAGAAAGACCTCAGTTAGAGATCAGCTCAGCTGATTGGAGGGGCAGGGGATATATGACAGTTCCAGGCATATTGAATGAAAGGATGTGGAGTATCATCATGGAAAATGGTCCCTGAAGGAATTTGGGCTTGGTGCAGAACTGAGATGCTGATATCTGATCAGTGTCTGGAACATTTCGACAACGACCGGAGTCCATACTAATGAGAAAGATTTGATAGATTTTCTTACACTTCTCATGGAGCACATAAGTAATGGTGAACCCCCACCCCTCCCAAAATTAAAAAAAACCCAAACACCTGATAACAAAAACAAAAGACAACAACAAAAAGACTGCTACCCATCTGCACACACACTTTAAAAAAAAAAAATTTCTTTTTTTTTTTACTCCTTTTTGGGGTTGATCAGCAGAACCCCCCCCCCCCCCCCCCCCCCCCAGGAAAAAAAAACCCCAAATAAAGCAAAAGCTAACAAACAAATTAGTAAAGGTATACGAAAATAGAATATATATCTATATGTATATATATATATATATATATATATATATATATATATATATATATATATATATATATAATATATATATATATATATATATATATATAATTTGAGAATAAAAGCCCACATCTAACTACGTCTCAAATCGTTTGTTGTTGGGGTTATATTCTAGTGGTCAGAACATTGCACTCGCAATTTGACGACCCGGGTTCGATTCCGGTCGAGAGGATTTTTCCTCTGGAGCTAACATCAGTGCTGACTCCACTCCCCCCAAGAGTCTTTCGGATGAGACTATTAACCGAGGCCCCGTGTGCGAACGCACGCACATCTTGTGCACACGTTAAATCCTGTTCCGCTTTTCGTAAGAGTAGGCCATCGTGTGCCGGTGGAAACACATGACATTTACAAAACTACATACACACGGGGACTGGATGTAAAAAATGCATTTGCATACTTATTTCAATATCCTCGACATAAAAGAATAAATATATTGTCTCCACTGGGACGTAACTATCATCACAACTGATTCGAGAAGTACTAACATTTTTGGTCAATGTCCACTGAGGGAAAACTGAGCCCCACTAGGCCAATCCCAGAAAACAACAACAACATCTTTGTCAGTGTTGACTGTGTCTATTCAATCTACTTTTTCTTCTTTCCTTTGATTTTTTATCTTCACTGTTTTTTGTTTCCTTTTGTTTTATTTGCATGTCTTTTTTGTTTTCTAAGTTGTTGAAATGTTTGGTTTTTTTGTTATTCGTTTTTGCCTTTATCTTTCTTTTTTTTCTTTTTTATTCATTTATTTTTATTTTGTTCTCAGTCTGTTTGTTTTTTTCTATTGTTCTGTCTGTCTGTCAGTCTTTATTTCCCCACAACAGTCTGCAGAAACATGGGAGAGAATATGTAGACCTCACAAAAGTAAGGAAAGAACGTTGTTATTTCCCTTTAATCGATAAGCATGGATTCAGACAACGGTAATTCATTTGGTTTGGTGGTTTTTATCACTTTGCTTTGCATCTTTTTTTTGTTTGTTTTGTTATTAACACGCATTTAGTGTAAAAAAACAAACAAACAAGCAAACAAGCAAACAAACACACACCATCAACAACAAAACTCTGCACTTTAATTTTTTTTTTTTTTAAATCAGACAAATAAGTGCCAGATTAAGTGCGAAAGCTCGACGTCTAGGCTATGGACATTATTAACTGTATTTGTTTTCTCTCTTTTTTTTGGTTATTGTTGTATTCCTCGCATTTAAAACGATTATTTATTCTTTTATAGAACGTTTAATAGCGGAATCTACCTACCCACTTTTATTGTAGATATCACGCTTTAAATCTGCATCCTTCTTCTTCGTTAAAAATTCTTTTTTTCTAATCATTATTATTTTGCATTTCTAATCATTATTATTTTGCATTTTTAGTGGCTCTTGATGGGACAATTTTAAGTCAGCATTAAATAAACCTTTCCAGTCGCAACCCCCCCCCAAAAAAAAAAAGGAAAAAAACCTTAAACATAACAAACATCTACAAGACGCAGATTATAGAACGTTCTACTGAGCAAGAAAACAAAGAGGTCCCGAAGAGAGCAAAT
The DNA here is from genome assembly GCA_030674155.1 of Stramonita haemastoma. Taxonomy (NCBI): domain Eukaryota; kingdom Metazoa; phylum Mollusca; class Gastropoda; order Neogastropoda; family Muricidae; genus Stramonita; species Stramonita haemastoma. Next base: position 49,810,778 of record CM060335.1, read on the forward strand.
CTGCTATTAGGCCTACATGAAAAACAAACCAGTGGCAACTACTGACAACAGTCATATTATTTACAGAATAAAACACAACACTCATGGGCCTATAACTGGCTCGATGGTGACGATGGAGGTGAGGTTGTTGAAAATGACGCTGATATTAATTTATTTGTTGCTGATAAGAATGATGATGGCAGTGACAACAATACAACAAACAACCCGTATTTTTTTAACTATAGCTAATTGAATCCGTTCTTGTTATCTACGTCTGAGTCCTTGGTTATCAGCTGGTTTAATCAATCTATTTCCCTGGCATTTCAGAAACTGCCAAAGCAGTACCACAACAATCATAACTATACTCAACTATTATTCTAAGACATTGTGTAGAATCGTAACCTTGCAAAAACAGAACCAACACCATCACCACTTCCACCACCACCACCATCGACATAAAAACACACGCACGCACGCACGCACACGCACGTACGCACGCACACGCACGCACGCGCGCGCGCGCACGCTCGCACGCACACAACACACACACACACACACACAACACACACACACACAACACACACACACCACAAACAACACACACACACACACACACACACACACACACACACAACACACACACACACAACACACACACACACACAACAACACACACACACACACACACACACACACACACACAACACACACCACACACACACACACACACACACACACACACACAAGGAAAAGAGAAAAAGAAAGAAAGGATCGCCTTTTTCTTTTGTGTTTTTATTTTCCGGTGGTTTATCTTTGACTAAAAGCTTTTTATTTCTCCCTCTTCCAAGTATTCAGGAAAGGAGAGAGGCAAAGAAGATTAGGGTTTTGACCATCGCAGACACTTTAAAACTTTGATAGTGTGTAAGTAGAACTGTAAGAGAGAGAGAGAGAAACTCGAAACTCGAAACTCGATTTTAATTGTAAGGCCACCGGCCTGTATACAAGGGGGTACACATTTTAACCGAAGAAACTAAAAGCAAAACATTGAACAAACAACAGAATTTTGGCATTGTCATGAAATAATTTCCAAAGAGACATAAACTACATCACCTTTTTGTACACCAATTGTACCTAACTGAGTTCTCTGGCTTTCAGAGCATAAAATATATGCATACCCAAATGTAAGAGAGAGAGAGAGAGAGAGAGAGAGAGAGAGAGAGAGAGAGAGAGAGAGAGAGAGAGAGAGAGAGAGAGAGAGAGAGAGAGAGAGAGAGAGAGAGAGAGAGAGAGAGAGAGAGAGAGATAGAGAGAGAGATATTTATTCTTTTATATCGAGGATAACAGAATAAGCATCATGTGCTTTTTTCATCCGGTTCCCTTGTGTATGCAGTTTTGCAAATATTGTCATCTGTTCCCACCGGCACACGATGGCCTACTTTTACGAAAAGCGGAACAGGATTTAACGTGTGCGCAAGATAAGAGAGAGAGAGAGAGAGAGAGAGAGAGAGAGAGAGAGAGAGAGAGAGAGAGAGAGAGAGAGAGAGAGAGAGAGAGAGAGAGAGAGAGAGAGAGAGTATTCTCTATGAAAATAAACAACGATAATCAAATTGTCGATCTAAATCTGGCATTAACAAAATCAAACCAGTAAGGAAAATATCAAAATATTATATACCCCCCCCCCCCTCCAACAAAACAACAACGGTGAGTGGCAAAAATGTACATTATAATCAAATAAGAGCTGCACAGTCGCAACAGCGCGCGCGCTGTGTGTGTATGTTGTGTGTGTGTGTGTGTGTGTGTGTGTGTGGTGTGTGTGTGTGTGTGTGTGTGTGTGTGTGTGTGTGAGAGAGAGAGAGAGAGAAGAGAGAGAGAGAGAGAGAGAGAGAGAGAGAGAGAGAGAGAGAGAGAGAGAGAGAGAGAGAGAGAGAGAGAGAGAGAGAGAGAGAGAGAGAGAAGAGAGAGAGAGAGAGAGAGAGAGAGAGAGAGAGAGAGAGAAGAGAGAGAGAGAGAGAATACGAATACGAATACGAATACGATACGAATACGAATGGTTTATTCAAAAGGCCTTGGCCACATTTGAAGGGGAAAACACAAAGAATCCAATATAATGTAAGTATCAAGATACTAAGCGAAGAATTATTTCACAGCACATATTTGCAACAGAACAAGGCATCAAGAATTAATCAAAGTATCCCGCAGTTTAAATGCTTTATACAGAAAAATGGATAACTGTTTCACAGTAACTTTATTTCCAGATGTAATGAGCATGTTTAACCTATGTAGACATGGTTGGCGTAAAAACTTTTGAGGTATAAACTGTTTTCTCAATTCTGAAAGTTGTGAACAATCAAATAAGAAATGGATTTCGTCTTCAACAGAATTATTACAAAGAGGACAAACCAAATCATTCTCATTTGCTTGTCTATAGTAAAAATGATGCGTTTTCAAATCTGAGATACCAAATCTAAATTTTGTTAATATTCTTTTCAAATGCCTATCCATTTTCATTGTCAGATATAAAGGCATGCAATGTGATGGATTGATCAGACTATACATTTCATATCGGTTGCTGTTTTCAATGTGTGAATGCCAGTCCTGCCACTGACATGCAATTAATCTTTCACGCAAAAGTCGTAAGAACATTGAGTGATTTCCAACACCCTGGTTCAGCCACACATAACCAAAACCGTTTTCATATAACTTTCGTTTAACCTTAGTAACCCAATTTGATTTACCCCTTTCATCTAACAAATATAGCATTCTATAAGCTTTACGGGGAAGTCTATACTGTTCCATTTGAGTCAGTTTCAACCAATAGTGAATGCACCTATGAACTGAAATAATGTGCAATGGGTAACGGTTTGTTTCTCCATAGACAAGACTATTTGGTGTTTTTCCAGACACGCCAAGAAATTTCTTAAGGGCAAATAAATGAACTTTCTCACTATGAATAGATGATGCATCAAGTCCTTATATTTCCGCACCATACAATGCTATTGGCTGTACTTGTGAGTCAAATAGTTTCATGAATAAACAAAAAGAATAGTTGTTCAGCTTAGTTAAATTCTGCATAATTAAAATTAAAGCTCTTTTTGCCCGACATGCAAGATCTTTACAAGCAAACATAAAACTCAAACGTGTGGAAAAAAACAGTCCTAAATATTTATATGCATTTACCACAGGCATCATTACACCATCAAAAGTCCATCTTTCTCTCGCGGCAAGATAACCACCTTTTCTGAAAACAATTATATTACTTTTAGACATGTTAACTATTAGTTGAGCTTTTGATGCTGATTTTTGTAAACAGTTAAGCTGATTTTGAAGACCTACAACAGTTTCAGATATCAATGCAACGTCATCAGCAAAAAGTAAAATGAACAATTCCAAGGCATCATCCTGAAAAGAAACACCATGTCTTCCAAATTCAAGAACGTCTCTAGTTATTTCATTGATAAATAAAGAAAACAAAACAGGGCTGCACACATCCCCTTGCTTAACACCAGTAATACAGTTGATACAATCAGTTATAGAACCACCACATCTAATCCTAGCTTTCACACTATTATACATGCTCATAATACAAACAAGTAATTTACCAGAAATTCCATTTTTTACCAAAATAGGCCATAGGATACTTCTATTGACAGAATCAAACGCCTTCTGAAAATCGATAAAGGCAACATACAACTTACGGTTTAAACTAAATTGT
>CM060335.1:49826968-49846968 GCA_030674155.1 Stramonita haemastoma
TTGTGTGTTTGTACCTTGTGGTGGTGTGTGCGTGGTGTGTGTGTGTGTGTGTGTGTGTGTGTGTGTGTGTGTGTGTGTGTGTGTGTGTGTGTGTGTGCATGTGTGTGTATGTATGTGTGAGTGTGTGCTTGTGTGTTGGTCTGTGTGTTTGTGCCTCTGCGTGTGTGAGTGTGTGCTCATGCGTGCACATGTGGGCATTACACACAACTCAAGTGTGTTTAGAGTAGTCAAGGTCTGAGCCTCCCATATATCAGCCTAAATACAGACAACACTCGTTTATATTTTCTAGTCACTGCATAGCAGGAGAAATTACAAAAAACCCAAAATATGAGAAAACGTGTATGTGCACACAATGCGCATGCCATCATCAAATAAAGAGAGACTGGAGCTAAGGAGAGAGAGAGAGAGAGAGAGAGAGAGAGAGAGAGAGAGAGAGAGAGAGAGAGAGAGAGAGACAGAGACAGAGACAGAGACAGAGAGACAGAGACAGACAGACAGACAGACAGAGAGAGAGAGGGAGGCCATCCCAGGATGATAGATTGAATCAGTCCTGCTCAACTTCATCACATGAGGGGGAAGGGGGGGGGGGGGGGCTTGCATACAGCTCATCTGACTGACTCACCACCCACCCACCCACATCCTTTACTCACCGCTCTCAATCTGTCAGTGAGCCAGCAAAAAGAGGATGACTGTAAATTACCGGCATCATTTTCTCAGTGGGGAAGTGGATTGCGTAAATGCATCACCTATGGTCTGATATAAAGCTGGGGCAGGGTTATTTTGAAATTACACCGCCTAGCTTGAGGCATGAAATTGGCTCCAGCAACAAAATGAATGAGTTAGACGTCACGTTGATGAAATTTGCACAGAAAAAAAGAGAACAGAAACAGAGAACACAGCCCTCAGATGGAACTCGTCTCTTTCCTCTGCTTCTCTGAACATGGAGTGAATGTGATCGGGAAACTGTGGCAGGGGTACGAGTTTTAGGAAATTGTTCTCCACAGGATGTGCCTGTCTACTGTGGATAGGGTGTGTTTTATATAAGTTCATATGTTGGAGGTCCACAAGCCACGTTCCATAAGTTTACCTGTCATAAAGAAGGCATTCTGATCAGCAGTTAGGCAGAACAGAATTTCACAAGTTACAAAAAAGCAATCCACAAAATTATCCCTGCATATCCAGGCATTTTATCACAGGTTTAACAAGTTGTGCACTTGAGCAAGTACTAAGTAGTCAAAGGAAACAAGAGTAGGTAACTAGTTTTAGCATTAAAAAAAGTCCTTATCAACATAGTTTAACAAGGATAAATGAAAAACACTCTAGAATATGAAGTCTTCCAATGATAGCATTGGAGGCAATTTTGAGTAAGCACTATGTCTTTTGCCTACCTGAACAAGTTGTTGATATAAATACAATTCTTGATACAATTATGATACAAGGGGGACGGGATAGCTTGGTGGTCAGAGCACTCACTCTTCCTCAAAAAAGCTACGGTCAAGGAGCCCTGAATGTGGTTGCCAAGTAGATGGGTGACCTCTCTTGTGCCTTGGCATCTGTACAGTCCCCCTGTTCACCCAGCTGTAAATGGGTACCTGCCCTCTTTAGAAACTAGGAAGCGAGGGAGCAGATGGGCGCTGCCCTCAATATGCTGGCCACTAGAGAAGCTGAGGTCTCTAACACCTTGGTCCTCAACACTCAAATAGGTTGTGGGAACACATTTACCTGTCACAGAACATACCTACAAAACAGTATAATTATTATGATATAATAAAAGATACAAATTTATCTGTCAGGTAGCCAGTGTTTCTTCAGCTTTATAGGTTAAGCTTTAACCTTTCAGGAAATGTTCCATGCTAAAATGCCATTTTTGAGGTAGGATAGCCTAGTGGTGAGAGAGTTATACTCGTGTTCTAATGGCCTGGGAACAAGCCACCCTAGTGACGTCCATTTTAGGGGATTTTACCCTGGAGCTAACACCAGTACTCACTCCACTTCTCCACAAAAACCTTCAGATAAGATTATAAACTGAGGCTTTGTGCTCAAACGCTTGCAGAGCATATTGTGTGTATGTTGAAAACCTGTTCCACCTTTTGAAAGAGTAGGTCACTTCGTGCTGGTAAGAATAAATGACAAATTAAAAAAAAACCTTGCACACAGGTGTCATATTTAGAACCCATTCCCGAGATCATAACACAGCTACCTTAATGGTGCTAAATTAAAAACAGTCAGTCCAATACCCCAAATTTCACCATTGTTAAACCTCCTAGCGGAGGAATGAAACCCCCCCCACAAAAAACCCAACCCAACAAACCGAAACAAACGGAAACAAAAAACTGGCATGTAACCAGTTTCTCAGCCTGATGTCAAGCACAGCAAGAGAGGCAGCATGTCAAATATTTCACTCAGAAAACAAACCAACCTGGCCCTCAAAGAACAATGCCGAGCAGGAGCCTTTCCTGAACTCAGCAGTCACATTTTTGTGTCTGACACACAAAAGCCCCAGCTGTCAGGAACATTCCTCAGGGCATCTCCAGAAAAAGTAAAAAACAAAAAACGTTGGACAGAAAAGCCTTTCATAGGACCTGTAGTATAATTATGACTTAATTTTTCATAGGACCAGTAACATATTACTTTAAAAAAAAAAAGAAGATTGGCCAAAGGGCATACCTGATTAATGTGACTTTTTTTTTCTTCTCAGGTTGATGGTTTCAGATAAATGCTATTTGAGGGCATTGATATGGGCTGGTTTTGAACTTGAAAGGGTTGTTGATGTGAGTGTTTGAAATAACACAAGGTGACAGACTTGATATGGCCTTTAATGATGATGATAATAATAATGATAATAATAATGATAATAATAATAATAATAATAATAATAATGATGATGATGATGATGATGATGATGATGATGATGATGATGATGATAATAATAATAATAATAATAATAATAATAATAATAATAATAATAATAATATAATAAAAAGAAGAAAAAGAAGAAGATGATGAAGAAGAAGAAGACAAAGAATTAGAACAATAATGATACATGGAATTTATATAGCGCTATATCTTTCAATATCTATATTTATATAGCCGTACATCCTTATGATCCATGAAACAGCAAGCAGCATGAGATGAAGATGAAGAGTATGACTGACTGCATGCATGGTAAATGCCTTGCAAGTCTCATTACCAAAGAAAACAAGGTGAAGGAAATGCTTTTTTATTTACACACACTTCATGCCAGTGCATGTGCCTTGGTAGGAGCCCCTACATGCACACCCCTGCACACACACACACACACACACACACACACACACACACACACACACACACACACACTTGGCCTTGTGCTGATGGGAACAGATAACACGATTTACAAAAAAATTGCATACACATGGGGACTGGGAGTAAAAAAGCACATGAGTGCTTATTCCATTATCCTCATATAAAAGAAAACACACACACACACACACACACACACACACACACACACACACACACACACACATGACCCAACACCATTCCATTCCACATGAAATTACAATCACCTCCATTGTCACGATCTCACTGCCTCTCTGCACGAACAAAGGAAATGACGTCAAAGAGCAAAGTGTGTTCTCTTTCCTTTCTATGTTCCTGCGCCATTTTGCTCTGTTCTCTTTCCTTTGTTTCTTCCTGTGCCATTTGCTCTGTTTTATAAAATTTTCCTTTTGCTGTAGTGGCATGTTTTGTAGACTATGCACCATTTTTGTCTTCAGTAGGAGGTGAAATCTTTTCTCCATGTTTGGTCCAGGCCAAAAGCTTTGTTAGTTATTGATGTAAACAAAGTGTGTGTGTATTAAAAATCTCACCATTTGTAAATATTGGCGCTCTGGCCAAGAAACAAAAAAAACAACAACCCCCAAACAAACCAGCCAGTACTGTATACAGTGATATTGTTTGTGAACCTTTATTTGGTGATTGAAAGAAGTAACCTCTTCTACTTTAGAGGGTGACACAGTTTAAAATTTAACCACGAGTTTTAAACAGCGTTTTGACATGAAAATCTGTCTACAAAGTTTTTCTGTCTGCTCTCCTTGATGTAGCGGATTTAAAAGACTTTGGTATAAAAGACTTTGGTACCAAAGATCGGTGGATGGGTGGTCTAGAGGTAATGCGCCTGTCTAGAAAGCGAAAAGTCCCGGTCGAAGTGTGTGGTGGTTCCAATCCCGTTTGGGCCCAAAACTTTTCCTCCATCCATTAGACCATGAATGGTGGTCTCAGGTAAAAGAACCCACGGCAACAAGGGGGTTGTCCCTGGTAAAATTCTGTAGATAAAAGCCTCTCTGATAGGGAAACAAAATACAGTTGCAGACAGGAAAAAGAAAAAAAAATGGGTGGCGCTGCACTTGTGGCGACGCGCTCTCCCTCGGGGAGAGCAGTCCGAATCTCACGTAGAAAAATCTGCTATGACATGAAGTGGCAATAAATAAATAAATGATAAATAAATAAATAAGCAAAACACAACAGGCATGGAGGCAGAGGAGCAGCTGACATTGAGGTCAGCATGGGACCAGAACAACTGTGACCACTGAATCAGAGACAGCGTTTTGTTCACATCGATCATACTCAGTAGAGATGAGGATGATAATGGTGATGATAACTTTTAAGTATACTTCTTGACAAGATTTGACGGGAATGTTCTAGAGAATACCTATTTACGTTTCTCTTTATGAAATATTGTGGAGTTGAGTAAAGTATTTATAATGCTTATACCTTTTACTGTGCCTGAAAACTGTGGTTGTGTCCACTTTGATGACTTTGAAGGCCAAAAGCTGACTTGCAGATCTAAGGATGAAAACCTTCACAACAGAAGGACAAGCAAAGACAAAAATTGGACTGCACATTATATGGAAGATAGATCATAGTATTCTGCTGTCATGCCACACTTTTTCAATCCCATCCACCAGTCTCCAAGAAATATGAGGTCCATCTGTTCAGCACGCTCTTTTATCTTTCCATGTTCACCACTCTTCCAAATTTCACAAATGGGATATCTATCTCCTTCATTTTGTTGCAGGGCCAATCAAGTTCCATGCCTCCAGCTAAGTGGCCTGATGTCAGAGTAACTCTCCCTCAGCTGTACAGCAGACCACAGGTAATGCATTTATGCAATCCACTTCCCCTGCTGTGAAAAAGATGACGGCAATTTACAATCCTCCTCCTCTCGGGCTGGTTCTCTGGCAGATTAATTAAAAGAGGAGGGTGAGGAGTGATGGAGATGTCTGCATGCAGGCCTCCTGTGATGGAGGAGGAGGCTGGAGGAGGCCTGATTCAATCTGGTGCTGGCTGTCAGCATCTTTCTTTTTCTCTCCTCATTTCCCACGTCACGTCTTATTTGGAGACAGACACATGTTCTCATACACACGAAGCCCTTTTCTTATGAGGCGAAGAAGAGGACGTTCACACACATATATGTCATTTATATTCATGTAGATGTAGGGACCTAAGATTTGATTAAAAAACGAAATTGTACTTGTGATTTTTTTCAGGTTCTTCATTCCTTACTGCATTGCCAATATCCCTGTTTTTTAAAGTTTTTTTTCATGTGAACTCATGGAAATGTACTTGTGGACCTCAAACATGGGATTGATAATTCCTGTTCCTCCTACATGGAAAGTGTGGAGTAATTAGTTGGAGCTTGCATCCTGTCCCACTTTTTCTCATCACACTCAATATTCTCAGGAGGAGCAGAGGGAACAAATGAGTTCACTCATCAGCCATGCTCTGCTGTTTTCATTTCTCCTCCCCCCTCCTTCCGAATTACATCAACGTGATGTCTAACCCATTCATTTTGTTGCGGAGCCATATTCCCTGTTTCAGACCAAGCGGTGTAATTTCAGAATAACCCTCTGCTAGTTCTGCATCAGATTATGGGGGATGAATTTGCGCAATCCACTTCCACACTGACAACAGCCATGCAGGAAATTTACAGCAGTCAGTCTCTTGAGCTGAGCATGGGCTGTGGTGGGCAGAGAGAGAGAGAGAGATTTGATTGATTGATTGATTGATTGATTTATTCTTTTATACCGAGGATAATGGAATAAGCACACTTGTGCTTTTTTTCATCCAGTCCCGTGTGTATGCAGTTTTGTAAATGTCATCTGTTCCCACCGGCACACGATGGCCTACTCTTACGAAAAGCGGAACAGGATTTAACGTGTGCGCAAGGTGTTCTGCGTGCGTTCGCACACGGGGCCTCGGTTTAAAGTCTCATCCGAAGGACTTTTGGGGAGAGTGGAGTCAGCACTGATGTTACCTCCAGAAGAAAAATCTCCTCGACCGGACTCGAACCCGGGTTTTCAAATTGCGAGCGCAATGTTCTGACCACTAGGCTATCCGTCCCGAGAGAGAGAGTGAGGGAGAGAGAGAGAGAGAGAGAGAGAGAAGAGAGAGAGAGAGAGAGAGAGAGAGAGAGAGAGAGAGAGAGAGAGAGAGAGAGAGAGAGACTTCAGACTTCAGACTTCAGACTTCAGACTTCAAATAATTTAATGTTCATAAGTCTTCAGACTCCTAACATTTTGCACTCTAACTCATGCAATTTCCAGCGGTATACAGATTGCCTGGATTCTGAAAAGGAAACTACAAAGAGTAAACATGATTGTACACATCGGCATACAAAATATGAATAATAATGTATTGAGTGATACAAATTAAGATAGATAGATAGATAGATAGATATAGATAGATAGATAGATAGATAGAGAGAAGAGAGAGAGAGAGAGAGAGAGAGAGAGAGAGAGAGAGAGAGAGAGAGAGAGAGAGAGAGAGAGAGAGAGAGAGAGAGAGAGAGAGAGAGAGAGGAGAGAGAGAGAGAGAGAGAGAGAGAGAGAGAGAGAGAGAGATTGGAATTTTTGAATTTTATTTCGAGGATAATGGAATAAGCACTCAAGTGCTTTTTTATATCTAATCTCGGTGTGTATGCATTTTTTGTATTCTTTTTATCCATTCCCAGATATATATATATATATACATATATATATACATGATATATATATATTATATATATATCAGATATATATATATTATATATATATATATATATATATAACAGAAGAATATGAAACAGAACAGAGTAAACATAAAAGGGAACAGAGAAAAAGAAATAAAACAAAGTAAAAAAAATAAATAGAACACAGGAAAAAGGAAAAGAGAGAGAAAATCAATAGAAAAGAACAAGGGGGACAGAGGCAAAGAAAGGAAAGAGACTAGAGCAAAATGGCACAAGAACAAATAAAAAGAAGAAGAGAAAAATGGCACAAGAACAAAAGAAAGGAAACAACAGAGCAAAATAACGCAGAAAAAAAACAAAGGAAAGAGAACAGAGCAAAATAGCACAAGAATAAAGGATATATAACAGAGTAAAATGGCACAAGAACAAAGAAAGAAGAACAGAGCAAAATGGCACAAGAACAAAGAAATGCAAGAGAACAGAGGAAAATGGCACAAGAACAGTTGAAAGAGAACAGAGAAAAATGGCATAGAAAGAAAGGAAAGAGATCAGAGCAAAATGGCACAAGAACAAAGGACAGAGTACAGAGCAAAATGGCACAAGAACAAAGAAAGGAATTATAACAGAACAAAATTGCACATGGACAATGAAAGGAAGTATAACAGAGCGAAATGGCACAGAAACAAAGGAAATATAACAGAGCAGCATGGCACAGGAACAAACAAAGGAAAGAGAACAGATCAAAATGGCACAAGGACAAAGAAAGGAAATGGAAAACAGAATTTTCCTCTAGTCTGAGCATGTGTGACTGTACAGTGCTGTGGAACACACTTTGCTCTTTGACGTCATTTCCTTTGTTCGTGCAGACAGGCAGTGAGATCGTGACAATGGAGGTGATTGTGATTTCCTGTGGAATGGAATGCATGTTGGGTCATGCATGTGTGTGTGTGTGTGTGTTTGTTTGTTTGTTTGTTTGTTTGTTTATTCTTCTATATCGAGGATAACAGAATAAGCAACCATGTGCTTTTTTTCATCCGGTCCCGAGTGTATGCAGTTTTGTAAATATTGTCATCTGTTCCCACCGGCACACGATGGCCTACTCTTACGAAAAGCGGAACAGGATTTAACGTGTGCGCAAGGTTTAAAGTGTGTGTGTGTGTGTGTGTGTGTGTGTGTGTGTGTGTGTGTGTGTGTGTGTGTGTGTGTGTGTGTGTGTGTGTTGTGTGTGTGTGTGTGTGTGTGTGTGGGTGGGTGGGTGGGTGCGTGCGTGCGTGCGTGCGTGCGTGCGTGCTCGAACCCCCCCATTTTATTTCATTCTTTTACATCAATGATAATTGAATAAGCACTCATGTGCTTTTTTACAACCAGTTCCCCCTGTGTATGCAGTTTTTGTAAATCGTATCATCTGCTCCCACTGGCACAGATGGCTTACTCTTACGAAAAGCGGAACAGGATTTAACGTGTGCGCAAGGTGTTCTGTCTCTGTGTGTGTGTGTGTGTGTGTGTGTGTGTGTGTGTGTGTGTGTGTGTGTGTGTGTGTGTGTGTGTGTGCATTTATGCATCCTTGCAATCGTGTACATTTGATGGCATTTTTTATAGGATGTTTCATTAAAAATTTTTTCTAATGGATGTTTCTGGCTGCAAGAGAAATCACTTTCATGACCCTTAAAATCTTTTTTTTTTGAAGCTGTCCATACATGTGTGTGTGTGTGGTGTGTGTGTGTGTGTGTGTGTGTGTGTGTGTGTGTGTGTGTGTGTGTGTGTTTTGTGTGTGTGTGTGTGTGTGTGTGTGTGTGTGTGTTTTGTTTTTGCTATTTCAATCGTAGTTTTAAAAAAAGACCAGGTCCTTGCAAACCAAATACCTATAAAAATCTAAACAAAAAATGCATATAAACGTTCTGCAAGCATGCACACAATGGTTAACAAAATATTTTTAAAATCCCCATAGAAATATGTCTTTTACACACTGGCTTAGCATACTTTGTATGGAGTAGTTTTTTGAAACTTGCATCCTGTCCCTTTTTTCTTAACCACACCTAACTTTCTTCAGAGCTGCAGAGGAAACAGATGAGTTCAATCTGTCTGTCACTTTTTCTTGTTTCCATTTTTTTGGTTTCTTTCCAATTTTCATCAAGGTAATACCAAATCCATTCATTTTGTTGCCCAGTCAATGTTCATGCCTTAGTCAATGTTCATGCCTCAGTCAATATTCATGCCGCAGTCAATGTTCATGCCCCAGTCAATGTTCATGCCTCGGTCAATGTTCAGCAAATGTTCATGTCTCAGCCAATGTTCACGCCCCAGTCAATGTTCATGCCTCAGTCAATGTTCATGCCCCAGTCAAAGTTCATGCCTCAGTCAATGTTCATGCCCCAGTCAAAGTTCATGCCTCAGTCAATGTTCATGCCTAAGTTAATGTTCATGCCTCAGTCAATGTTCATGCCGGAGTCAATGTTCCTGCCGGAGTCAATGTTCATGCCGGAGTCAATGTTCATGCCTCAGTCAATGTTCATGCCGGAGTCAATGTTCATGCCTCAGCCCATGTTCATGCCTTAGTCAATGTTCATGCCATAATCATTGTCCATACCTTAGTCAATGTTCATGCCTCAGTCAATGTTCATGACTCAGTCGATGTTCATGACTCAGTCGATGTTCATGCCTTAGTCAATGTTCATGACTCTATGTTCATGCCTCAGTCAATGTTCATGCCTTAATCAACGTTCATGCCTCAGTCAATGTTCATGCCGGAGCCAATGTTCCTGCCGGAGTCAATGTTCATGCCTGAGTCAATGTTCATGCCGGAGTCAATGTTCATGCCTCAGTCAATGTTCATGCCTCAGTCGATGTTCATGCCTTAGTCAATGTTCATGACTCTATGTTCATGCCTCAGTCAATGTTCATGCCTTAGTCAACGTTCATGCCTCAGTCAATGTTCATGCCGGAGCCAATGTTCCTGCCGGAGTCAATGTTCATGCCTGAGTCAATGTTCATGTCGGAGTCAATGTTCATGCCTCAGTCAATGTTCATGCATCAGTCAATGTTCATGCACCAGTCAATGTTCATGCCTTAGTCAACGTTCATGCCTGTCAATGTTCATGCCTCAGTCAATGTTCATGCCTCAGTCAATGTTCATGTCTGGTACCAAACCCTGTTATTTTAGGACAACCCTCTCCTAGTTCTGCATCAGACCTTAGGTGATGCATTTACGCAATCCACTTCCCCACTGAGAAAATGATACCGGTAATTTATAGTCTTTCTCTTTTGTTGGCTCTCTTTCACACACACACACACACACACACACACACACACACACACACACACACACACACACACACACACACACACACACACACACACACACACACACACACACAGAGACAGAGAGAGAGAGAGACAGAGAGAGAGAGAGAGACAAAGAGAGAGAGACAGAGACAGAGACAGAGACAGAGACAGAGACAGAGAGACAGAGAGACAGAGAGACAGAGAGCGAGAGAGAGAGAGAGAGGGAGGGGGGACCTGCAGCCTGACCTTCATGTAATGGAATAGAGAAGGCCTGATTGCCTGTTTTTATATCTCTTTCACTTTCTATTCTAGCGCACGCACGCACGCACGCACGCACGCACGCACGCACGCTCGCACGCACGCATGCATGCACGCACGCACGCACACACACACACATACACACGTACGGATGTGGATGTGCGCGCTCACGCACGCACGCACACACACACACTCACGTACGCATGCACGCACATACACATACACACACAGATGTTATAGCATACAATCATGTAGCCACCTTTTCTCTTCTTCTTAGAAGCCGTGCTGTACTGAGACATCGTGGCCGACACATGGATAATGATATTGTGTGGCCAACACATGGATAATGATATTGTGTGGCCAACACATGGATAATGATATTGTGTGGCCAACACATGGGTAATGATATTGTGTGGCCAAAACATGGATAATGATATTGTGTGGCCAAAACATGGATAATGATATTGTGTGGCCAAAACATGGATAATGATATTGTGTGGCCAAAACATGGATAATGATATTGTGTGGCCAACACATGGATAATGATATTGTGTGGCCAAAACTTGGATAATGATATTGTGTGGCCAAAACGTGGATAATGATATTGTGTGGCGAAAACATGGATAATGATATTGTGTGGCCAAAACATGGATAATGATATTGTGTGGCCAAAACATGGATAATGATAGTGTGTGGCCAAAACATGGATAAATAGATTGTGTGGCCAAAACATGGATAAATAGATTGTGTGGCTAAAACATGGATAAATAGATTGTGTGGCCAACACATGGATAAATAGATTGTGTGACCAACACATGGATAATAAGATTGTGTGACCAACACATGGGTAATAAGATTGTGTGGCCAACACACGGATAATAAAATTGTGTGGCCAACACATGGGTAATAAGATTGTGTGGCCAACACATGGGTAATAAGATTGTGTGGCCAACACATGGGTAATAAGATTGTGTGGCCAACACATGGGTAATAAGATTGTGTGGCCAACACATGGATAATAAGATTGTGTGGCCAACACATGGGTAATAAGATTGTGTGGCCAACACATGGGTAATAAGATTTTGTGGCCAACACATGGATAATAAGATTGTGTGGCCTACAAACGGATAATGGGCGCTGAAGTCTGTGTGTTCCTTTCAACCCAATTCTGATTGATTGATTCTGAAGCAAACAAACAAGCAGCAGGTGAGCAAGCAAGTAACTGATTGACCAAAGAACCAACCTAGCAACCAAGCAACAAGCAAGCAAGCAAGCAAGCAAGCAAACAACCACTGTTTAAGTCAGTCAAAGTCAACTTTTTATTTCCAGATGGTACATTGAATAAGCATTGATTTGCTTTTTTCATTAAGCCATCTATCTAGGGAAAAAAAAAGAGAAAAATAAACATGTCACCAATATTGTTTGACTAACATTGAGTGAGTGAGTGAGTGAGTGAATGAGTGAGTGAGTGAGTGAGTGAGTGCGTGTGTGCGTGCAAGCGTGTGTGCGAGCGTGAGTGTGTGTGTGTGTGTTTGTGCGCGCGCGCGCACATGTGTGTGTGGGTGTGTGTGGCTAGTGAGGCGCGCGTGCGTGTGTGAGTGGGTGGGTGCGTGTGTGTGTGTTTTACATGTGGTTGGTGTCAGGTATTATGAGGCTGGCAGGTTTGGTTTGACCGTGTCAATATTGATTTTTGCAGGGCTGTGGACATATCTTCTCCTGTTTGCTGGCACGATCTCTACTCTGGGAAAACTACCATTTCCTTTGAAAAAAAGCCTCTGTGTGTGTGTGTGTGTGTGTGTGTGTGTGTGTGTGTGTGTGTGTGTGTGTGTGTGTGTGTGTGTGTGTGTGTGTGTGTGTGTGTGTTGTATGTATGTATGTATGTATGTATGTATGTTGTATGTATGTATGTATGTATGTATGTATGCAATCTGTATGTATGTATGTATGTATGTATGTATGTATGTATGTATGTATGTATGTATGTATGTATGTATGTATGTATGTATGTATGCATCTGTATGTATGTATGTATGTATGTATGTATGTATGTATGTATGTATGTATGTATGTATGCAATCTGTATGTATGTATGTATGTATGTATGTATGTATGTATGTATGTATGTATGTATGTATGTATGTATGTATGTATGTATGTATGTATGTATGTATGTATGTATGTATGTATGTATGTATGTATGTATGTATGCAATCTGTATGTATGTATGCAATCTGTATGTATGTATGTATGTATGTATGTATGTATTGTATGTATGTATGTATGTATGTATGTATGTATGTATGTATGTATGTATGCAATCTGTATGTATGTATGTATGTATGTATGTATGTATGTATGTATGTATGTATGTATGTATGTATGTATGTATGTATGTATGTATGTATGTATGTATGTATGTATGTATGTATGTATGTATGTATGTATGTATGTATGTATGTATGTATGTATGTATGTATGTATGTATACACACACCTGCAGTGACTGTCAACAAAATAACAATTTCTGTAGCCATATCTCTCACCTTCTAAATTTTCAAAGTTCCTATTATTTTCATGATTGCTTTGGAGCTGTCCATACACAGCAACATTCAGACTCCTACCATTGTACTCCAAGGGGACCATCATCTTCAGGCTGTCATTAAGTCATCCCCCTCAGGAAGCCTCCAACAGACCCAGCATGCAATCTATATCTTAAGAGAGATGGGCTTTGCCAGGTTCTACTTACTTGCCAAAGACCCATACCTGACTATTTCAGCGCGGTGAGAAAGTACCTTTCTGAGAAGTCCAGAGAGAAACAAGTGAAGTCGAGTCATTTGGTTCTATGGAGGTATTTATTTATTACTTATTAATTTTGTTTATTCTTTTATATCGAGGATAATGAAATAAGGACTCATGTGCTTTTTTTCCCCTTTCTTTCTTTCTTTTTTTTTTTTTTTTTTTTTTTTTTTACATCGAATCCCTGTGTGTATGCAGTTTTGTAAATCTAGTCATCTGTTCCCATCGGCACACAATGGCCTACTCTTACGAAAAGTGGAACAGGAAACAATGACTGGCTTGATGGTGGTCCAGGTGAAGGGCTGTGTGTCAGTTATTGATGTAATTAAAACACCAAGGCCTAAATAAAAAATGTGCTTTGAAATATCATGTTGAGATTGTTTTTATCCACACCAAGCTGTTAGCTTAACAACCCGCAATCTCCATTGACAGAGAGAAAAGTCCCGTGAAGGATGACTATAGCTGTCTTACTCGCAAACTTCTCATCTGTTTATTTATTTATTTATTTGTTTATTTATCTATTGTATTTATTTATTTATTCATTCATTTATCTTTTTATTCTTTTATATCGAGGATTATGGAATAAGCACCCATGTGCTTTTAAAAAAAAACAACTTTACATCAAGTCCCCGTGTGTATGCAATTTTGTAAATTTGTTATCTGTTCCCACCGGCACACAATGGGTATGTATGATCTCATAGTGAATTGTGATGAGTGAGACAGAGTGAATATTCTTGCTAACCCTCAGAGTATACAAGCTTAGAAACGCCCAACAGCAACAACAACAATAACAACAACTACATCAACAATAATAACAACATCAACAACAACAACAACAATAACAACAATAACAACATTAATAACATCAAAAACATGAATACCAACAACGATGGCTTGCAGAAAGTTTTTAAAAAACCTTCATGCATTTGGGTGGAAAGTTAAAACCCCTGTCTTCTTTTTTTATATTATTATTGCTCAATCCTTGTCCTCTAGCCTGACCCACACTTCTTCCTGTATTCCAAGGGCACGGTGTGATGCATGCACCTTCACGCTCTCTTCACGTGATTGAAATGCACCAAAAATAGAACAGAGCTGGTCTGGGTCTGTTTTTTTTTTAGGTCACAGGAGGGGTCAGAAAATGATGGCCAGCTGCATAGCATCCTGTGATGGTTAGGTCACCTCGGCTCCTGTGCAGAATCTGTTAGATTGCGTATTGATCACAGTCAAAACCACAGCCTGTTGCCTGTCAACCAAATTACACGCTGTCTGAGTTCCAATGTCTGGCATGGAACAATGTGTGCGGAAACAGCCCTGTCTTCGGCTTATTCCATACTACTGAATTTTATGCCTGACTGTGCATAACTTTATACTGGATCCCTTTGTAAGAAGAACACGTGGTCGATGTTTCTTGTACAAATTTAATTAATTGCCGAAGCTTTTAGCATGTTTTGCCGAAGACGAAAGAGCTTTCATCGAATAAATGGGACATGGAAGGAATGGATTTAGTTAAACTTTTTCCTGGGAGGTTGTCTTGCATGCAGAATGGTTCATACACGCTGCATCACATGGATGAGGGGATCAGCACGGCAGATGCTTCACTAGCACTTTACTTCAATGCGGTTAGGAGACTCTGGACTCTGAATCAGGAAGGAATTTGGAGTTTCAGCAACTCAACAAACGCTGATATAATTGAGGGGGGCATGTAGTGTACAGGTTTGGTCTTCTGCATGATTAAACACACAAGTAAGACAAAAGCTATGGTAGTGCTGGATATATATATATAAATATATATATATATATATGTATATATATATATATATATCCAGCACTACCATAGCTTTTGTCTTGTGTGTTTATATATACATATATATACATACATACATATATATGTATATATTGTTTATTGCTTTTGTTTTTGTTCCTCAGCTAGAGCTCCAAGGTTCACAAATGGTGACTCTTGAGTATGCAGCTATCCCTATCCCCCCACACAAAGTCGGGGATAGTACAGCACATGACTTGATGGGAGAGATTGGGGAACTGTACGTCTACCCTTAATCCAAGAGTCATCATTACTGAGGTGCTATAATTATCAGGAGCTGTAGGTCTAGAAACCTGTCATTTATCTGCTTGGTTCCTGAGCCAAAGGATTGAACTGGGCAACAAACATTAATAATAATAATAATAATAATAATAATAATAATAATAATAATAATAATAATAATAATAATAATAATAATAATAATAATAATAACAACAACAACAACAACAACAATAATAATAATAATAATAATCATAATCATAATCATAATCATAATCATAATCATAATCATAATACATGGAAATATATAGCGCTATATCTTGTAAAAAAACAAATCAAAGCCCTTCATTCACCGTCACTTTCACATCAGCTTGTGTTTTCTAAAAGCATTGTTATCATAATTATCATCTCTGCAGGAGGATCTGACGCTACATTTTTACAGACAACAATCCCACCTTACACTGGATCTGATCCTACACTGAACAAGAATATAGAGGAAAAAATGTCGGTCTGTTTCTTTCCTGAAATTCTTCCTGAAGATGCTGATTATAAAGACAAAGACATGTCGATGTACAGAAGCATGAACCCTTGTGTTTCTATCTTTAAAAGAAAAACTGAGGAAAGTGAAGTGGAGAACGTTCCATGAACTGGTGAAAACAACCTCTTGTTGTTCTTTGGGATGATTCAGTTGTTGAGATAGATAATGCGTGATCGGTTTTGAGGTTTCTATCATGACTATTATTGGATGGGTGACTGATTGCGCTTTCTGGCTTTAGTACAGTCCCCCCAGTTCACCCAGCTGTAAATGGGTACTTGCCCTTTTTAGGGTCAGGGAAGGTAAAGCAGCGAGGGAGAGGAGGTGGGCGCCGCCCCCAACATGCCGGCCCCTAGAGAAGCCGAGTTCTCCGACGCCTCGCTCCACTACGACCACATCGGTTATGGGGCACCTTTACCTTTTTACCTTTATTATGACTACCTGCAATATTTACCCACCATTACCTGTGACTGTCACTTCCGCCACTGTCGCCACCAACATCAACAGCATCATCTCCACCACAAAAGTGACGAGCTGACAGTCCTGATATGGCCTGTGTGGATCGGTGATCTAGGGGCAACGCACCTGACTAGAAAGCGAAATGTTCGGGTCGGAGTGTGCGGTGGTTCAAATTCTGTTATGGCCCAAAACTTTTCCCCCATCCATTAGACCATTGGTGGTGGTCTGGGCGCTAGTTTTTCGTATGAGACGATTAACCGAGGTCCCGTGTGTTACACATCATTATTTAGCGTACGTAAAAGAACCCGCGGCAACAAGAAGGTTGTCCCTAGCAAAATTCTGTAGAAAAAAGCCACTCTGATAGGGAAATAAATACAATTGCAGACAGGAAAAAGAAAAAAAAAAAGAAATGGGTAGGCGCTGCACTTGTGGCGACACAGTCTCCCCCGGGAGAGCAGCCCGAATTTCACGCAGAGAAATCTGCTGTGACATAAAGTGGTATAAATAAGTGATTGGCGAGGCTATAAAAACATGATTGGATTGGACTGGATCTCCATCAACACACCACCTATATATATCACTACTATAAATACCACCGTGGATACTATTGTTGCTGTTATTTCTCACCTGCTGCCTCACATACAGCCCCTATTTTAAGGACACCACTGTTGCCGCTGCTGCTGCAGCAAAATTGTAAATATGACTGCAACTATTGCAGTAAACCCCTACTGATACTACTTCAACTATTGCAGCAACCCCTATTGGTGCTACTGCAGCTATTGCAGCAACCACTATTGATACTACTGCAACCTTTGCAGCAACCACCACTGATATTACTGCAACTATTGCAGCAACCCCTACTGATAGTAGCAGGCACCCATCAGTCTGAGAAGACTGGAGTTGCGCTCTAGTCTTTAGAGCGCAAAGCCTGGGTAAGTAAGTATGGAGAGCAAACTGTTACCCGTGCAGCAGACCCTCCCTCTCCACGCCAATAAAATGATCCATTGGAAAGGCAATGACCGATACGAATAGTTCCAGTACCGTCGCAGGAGCCACCAGAAAGTTACCATATACAGCCCCGAGCCGCCCTGGGATTCCAACTCCCCGATTTTTCCTCAGGGATGGTGTCTAAACACGACACCTGTGTGCATGCTGGTTTTTTAAATTTTGTCATCCGCTCCTACCGGCACACGATGGCCTCCTCTTCCGAAAGGCGGAACGGGGTTTTAACGTGTGCGCAAAATGTTCTGCGTGCGTTCGCACACGGGGCCTCGGTTTATAGTCTCAACTGAATGACTCATCTGAACCTCTACTGATACTACTGCAACTATTGCAGCAACAACCACTGGTGCTACGGCAAAAGCTTTAATGATAATTTTGTTGATCAGTGCTGATGAAATTACTGCTACTGGTTTTGTTGTTTGCTGCTGCAGATGCTGCTACTACTAGGGCTACCACCTCTACCTGCATCATTCCTCCAACTACCATGAACCACTTCAAATACAACTTCCACTGTTTATCGTGCTCTCTTGCTCTGCTAAAGTGCAGAATTTTCTTGCACTTTTTCCACATAATTATCTTAGAAAATAAACAACTGAAGAATTAACAGCAACTGTTCTGCATTCTTCCATTCCCTTTTCAACCCAAAAGAAAATCAGGTTTCTAACTAAGAACCATTCTTCTCTTTCAAGCCATTTTTTGTTTTGTTCCCTGAAAGTGCTGATAGTTCTTCTCTCTGTCTCTCTTTTTCTGGAATTCTTCTGCAGCAGCCTGTTGGGGTATACCGCTGCTTTCTCACGCGCTAGTTTTAACGGCACACTATTTTACCCGTGATTTCTCTCTCACCTGTCATCGTGTCGGCCATGTCAGCTCCCGGCAAAAGAAAACCTGGATGAGATAAGGGAGCTGGATGGAGGAGGTGAGCACTGTGGCAGGCCATTTTTCCCGGGCTGTTTCCAATACTTCAAACAGTTATTTACCTCTCCCTTCTCTTCCTCGTCATTATCAGTGCCACTGAAGACTCAAGCTGGCTGTTACAGGAGCAAGTAACTCTGGTACAAAGAAAATAACGGTTTTTCTTCATTTTTTTGTCTCCTGGCTTCTCCTTGCAAGTCTCTATGGGGTTTTGTTTTACTCTTTTAGCTCAGAATGTGCTTTCTTTTTGTGAGCCTCTTTGGGTTTTTTTTCTATTTGTGTGCTTGTCTTTTTGAGTTAGTTCCTAGGCCTACAGGTAAGACTGGGTATGTTTTTGTCAGGTTTACTAGTCACAGGAAACTTTGCAGTCTGTCTGAAGTTTGCAGATGACAGGTTGTCAAGAATTATGACAATATATAGTAAATTTTAAGGTCTTTGGTATGTTATTTTGAAAGCCTTTCTCCTTAGAATTTTGTCCAAAAGTTTCTTTGCAATATGCATCACCAAACCAACCCCCCGAAACCCTAACCCCCCAAACTTCCTTGTTACAACAAAGTGGACTGGACAGGAGAAAAGTGCTGCACTGATATACAGTTGAGGGAACAGCTATGCTATTCAGAAATAGAAAAAAAATCACTTTAGCTCATCTTTTTCGGTTGTTTGAATACTTGTCTTGTTCGTTTGTCTGTTTTGTATTTGTTTCTTTGTTGTTGTTCCTGTTGGTGGTGGTGCTGTTGTGTTTCTTTCGTTTTGGTTTAACTCCTTGGTTTTGGTTTTAATCAATTTGCTCTCTTCTCTTTTTGCTGTTATCAAAATGGGCCATGTCGAGCATCTGAGAATGCGGATCATTAATGATATCTTATCTTGTTGGCTATTTCATTAATAATATCTGATATCCAGTTGGCCATTTGTAGTATCTGACATATGTATCAGTCATTTGTTTTGACTGAGCCAATGCATTTCAAGTCTTTGACTTTTTCTAAATGAGTTTCATTGATCTTCATTTCAATCTCTGTTTAGCAACTGGTTCTGGCAACATGGTAGTATCTGATATGGTGTAGGTCATTATTTGGTATCGTGTGGGCCATTTGTAGTATCTGGTATCGTATGGGCCATTTGTAGTATCTGGTATCGTGTGGGCCATTTGTAGTATCTGATATCGTGTGGGCCATTTGTAGTATCTGATATAGTGCCAGCTATTTGTAGTATCTGGTATTGTGAGGGCAATTTGTAGAGCCAGTTCGGAGCTTAATACGCAGGAAACATTCTGCTAAAGAGCGCTGTTTGTAGTGTAGCCAGTGGGGTCAGTGTCCTAAAATGGACAGCACAAAGTATTCCTCGTATGCATAGTGTTGTGCTTTTTAGTATCTGATTACACGGCGGTGTTTGTGGTATCTGCCAGAGGTTATCTTTTTTCTTTCTTTCTTTCTTTCTTTCTTTCTTTCTTTCTTTCTTTCTTTCTTTCTTTCTTTCTTTCTTCCTTTCTTTTTTCTTTCTTTTCTTTCTTTCATTTCTTTCTTTCTTTCTTTCTTTCTTTCTTTCTTTCTTTCTTTCTTTCTTTCTTTCTTTCTTTCTTTTTTTCTTCTTTCTTTCTTTCTGACTTTCTTTTCTTTCTTGCATTTTTTCTTTTCTTCTTTCTCTTTCTTTCTTTCTTTCTTTCTTTCTTTCTTCTTTCTTTCTTTCTTTTTCTTTCTTTCTTTTCTTTCTTTCTTTCTTTCTTTCCCTCTT
>CM060335.1:49861968-49869468 GCA_030674155.1 Stramonita haemastoma
TTCCTGTTTGACAATGACCTCTAAAACAGCAGAGGAGGCAGCTGCTGTTTTGAGAACTGGGCAGAAATTTGATTATAGTGAAGATGCCTTGCCCACAGTACATCCCCACTCTCTCGGCCAAGAGGGCATAAGGACAGTCAGCCTTGGAGATGTTCTCCAAAGGCCAACTAGCCCGCGCAAAAGAGCTTTTTTTGGTTTATTATTTTTTTAATTTTATTTTCTCTTTTGTAGTTGAATGATATTTAAAAAATAGCTTCTTTTCACAAGGGATGTGGATTATCACATTGATTTGAAACTCCTCTTTGTGATTGTAAACATAGACTCTGGTGGCATGGTTGCTGACATGACCTACACACAACGAGTCAGTAAAAATATGAAGAGACAAAATGGTACACAGAATGAATCAGTGTAAATATGAAGGGAGATATGGTACACAATATGATTCAGAAGAAGTATGACGGGAGAAATGGTACACAGAATGATAAATTACAGATATGAAAAGAGAAATTGCACACAAAATGATACAGTATACATATAAAGAGCAAAATTGTACACAAAACGGTTCATTACAAATATGAAGAGATAAATGGTACACACAATGATTCAGTAGAAACATGAAGAGATAAATGGTACATAGAATGATTCAGTATATATATATATATATATATATATATATATATATATATATATATATATATATATATATATATATATATATATAATATATATATATAAAGAGATAAATGGTGCACATAATGATTCAGTATAAATATGAAGAGAGAAATTGTACACAAAATGATTCAGTACAAATATAAACAGGTAAATGGTAATCAAACTTTCTGTGTGTCTGTACAACACCGGGAGTGACCACACGAATCCCAACAGCCACTGGCCCTTCCTTTAACATGGTCACAAAGCCCCCATCCCACAACGCAACGTAGTTTTGATGGTCATTATACTCATTTAATGCACGTGTGTGTGCGTGCATCATCATCCATCATCATCCAAAGCCTTTTTATACTTTCTCGGCATGTAGGGCAGCAACAAAGGTTCTCCACTCCTGCCTGTCTCGGGCCAGTTTCTGAATGGTTCCCCAGGAGTGTTGGAGGGTCTTCAGCTCTGTTTCTAGTGTCCGACGCCAGGTGTTCTTGGGTCGTCCTCGCCTGCGTTTTCCCTCTGGTGTCCAGTGGAGGGCTGTTCGGGCGATGTCCCCTTGTTCCCGTGCATGCATTTATCAAATGTGTGTGTGTGTGTGTGTGCGTGCGTGCTTACGCGTGTGTGTGTATTTGTGTGTGTGTGTGTGTGTGTGTGTGTGTGTGTGTGTGTGTGTGTGTGTGTGTGTGTGTGTGTGTGTGTTTGGTGTATACATGTTTAGAACTGCACATTTGTGACGCTCCACCACGAAATGAGTCGCTTAGCACATTACCCAATTTTGCGCTAGGAGCCTTTAAAGGCAGGTGGGGGTCAAGTTGTCATTTTTTAGATTTTGATTGATTATTAAACTAGATCTGTTTATTTACCTTAAAATGACATATCAAGGCATAATTTTTATTCCTTTTGCTTTTAAATGTGTTTTGAAAATACCAAAGCACTTATTCTGACAACCTGTTACTAAAATAAACTTGCCCGTTTCTCATTTTGTCCCATCCTGCAGTCTATCATTTCAATTTGTAATAATGTTGCACAGAATTGTCCGATTTTCAATCTGTTTTTTGTATTTGATAGCCACTTTATTGCACATTAATAACATGTCAATAACTTAAAATTGACCTCAGGTGCACTCCGTCTCATTATGTGGTGGAGCGTCACATTTCTACCTGCTTGATCATTATTAGTATTGTTAACGATCACTTAGCTGTCAGAAAGTGAAAACGCTTCTTGATCCTGTTTCTCTCCAGTGTTGAGTTAACTGTGACACACACTGCCTCCTAGGGACTGGAAATAAAACATGAGCCGTCTCCCGGTTGGTGATTTCTAGATATGATAGTTCTCGGACAGCACCCATCTACTCCCACAACTCATTTCCCTGTGCATAGCTCGCAGGTTGTTTGCAATGAAATGTACGATTTAGCTTTGGAAACATTTGTGTGTGTATGTGTGTGTATTTATGTGTGTGTGTGTGTGTGTGTGTGTGTGTGTGTGTGTGTGTGTGTGTGTGTGTGTGTGTGTGTGTGTGTATGTGTGTGTATGTGTTTGTGTGTGTTATGTGGTGTTTTGTTGTGTTGTGTGTGTGTATGTGTGTTGTGTTGTGTTGTGTGTGTGTGTGTGTGATGTGTGATGGAGGAGAGATGGAGAGAGAGAGGAGGAGAGAGAGAGAGAGAGAGAGAGAGAGGAGAGAGAGGAGAGAGAGAGAGAGAGAGAGAGAGAGAGAGAGAGAGAGAGAGAGAGAGAGAGAGAGAGAGAGAGAGAGGAGAGGAGGAGAGGTGATGATGATGATGATAAAAAAATAAAAGCAACAATAGTAGCAACGACAATGACTACTACTACTACTTGGCTACAACAACAACAACAACAACAACTACTACTACTACTACTACTACTACTACTACTACTACTACTACTACTACTACTACTACTACTGCTGCTGCTGCTGCTGCTAATCTTCTTCCTCCTCCTTTTCCTCTTCCTTCTCCTCCTCCTCCTCTTCCTCCTTCTACTGCTACTGGTCTCCTCTTGCTGCTGCTGCTCCTCCTGTCTTCCCTCTGCTCCTACACTTGTTGCAACTGCTATCACTTTTGTTACTGCTGCAGTTTCGGCCCTAATAATCTATGAAACAGAAAAACAGCACTATCACATAATTTCAGAATACAAAGACAGACAGACAGGCAGATAGAAAGGCAGAAAAAAACTGACACACAGAGAGGCCAACAGACAAACAGACAGAAACACAGAGAGACAAATAATGGACAGAATGCCTAACTGATGACAATCACGGCAGACAATCATGACAGAGAAAATAAATCCAGGAAAAGAGACTGAAAGCTCAACCTCATTCTCACTTAAGATCCATTGGAGCTCTCTAACTCTCTGAAAGAGAGAGAGAGAGAGAGGGAGAGAGAGAGAGGAGAGAGAGAGAGAGAGAGAGAGAGGAGAGAGAGAGAGAGAGAGAGAGAGAGAGAGAGAGAGAGACAGAGACAGAGACAGAGACAGAGAGACAGAGAGACAAGGAGAGACAGAGAGGTGTCATAAATAACTCATAGCACGCCACGCATCCCACCACCAGAGTTATGGCCCCTTTCAGCAGGTGCACCATGACCGCCAACAGGCGTCGCTGTAGAGAAGAGGAGGGATATAATTAATGAGGGAGGGGGGGGGGGGGGGTGAGATGGAGTGGGGTGGGGTGGGCAGTTAAAGCGTTGATGGGTCATTGTTTCCACTGATTGGGGGTGGGGGTGGAGGGCTCTCTGTATCTGCCATGAGCTGAAGGGTGGATAGGGAACTGCTGCCATTATGTTAACCGCTCTTCTGTGTCTGGAAGAAAGTGCATGAATAAATCTCGGGTCTAAATGAGGTTGGTGACCCTTTAAATGCCTTTGTACTTTGTGTGGGGGGCTCACTCACTCTTGGCTTTTGACTAAGGTCTTTGTCTCTCCAACGCTATAATGCAGGTTTGTTTTTACGTTCAGCCTAAGTCGAAAGCTTTGGTTATCTCTCTCTGATAGTGAAGAAAATGTAGTACCCCATTTTTATTTTCATTCAAAGCATTACAAATAGAAAAAAAATTGGAAAAGGAATTATGTGCAAGGCTGAGTACTCCAGCCAGATCCATTGCAGTTCTGAAGCCAGATCCATTGTCTTTGCAGCCAGATCCATTCTCTCTGCAGCCAGATCTATTGTCTGCAGCCAGATCCATTGCAGTTCTGCAGCCAGATCCATTGTCTGTAGCCAGATCCATTCCCTTTGCAGCCAGATCCATTGTCTGCAGCCAGATCCATTGTCTGCAGCCAGATCCATTGTCTGCAGCCAGATCCATCGTATGCAGCCAGATCCATTGTCTGCAGCCAGATCCATTGCAGTTCTACAGCCAGATCCATTGCAGTTCTGCAGCCAGATCCATTGCAGTTCTGCAGCCAGATCCATTGTCTGCAGCCAGATCCATTGTCTGCAGCCAGATCCATTGTTTGCAGCCAGATCCATTGTCTGCAGCCAGATCCATTGTCTGCAGCCAGATCCATTGCAGTTCTGCAGCCAGATCCATTGTCTGCAGCCAGATCCATTGTCTGCAGCCAGATCCATTGTCTGCAGCCAGATCCATTGTCTGCAGCCAGATCCATTGCAGTTCTGCAGCCAGATCCATTGTCTGCAGCCAGATCCATTGCAGTTCTGCAGCCAGATCCATTGTCTGCAGCCAGATCCATTGCAGTTCTGCAGCAAGATCCATTGTCTTTGCAACCAGATCCATTGCAGTTCTGCAGCCAGATCCACTGTCTGCAGCCAGATCCGTTGCAGTTCTGCAGCCAGGTCCATTGCCTGCAGCCAGATCCATTCCCTTTGCAGCCAGATCCATTGTCTTTGCAGCCAGATCTACTGCAGTTGTGCAGCCTCTGCAGTCAGACCCTTTGTAGTTCTACAGCGTCTATCAGGCAGAGAGTGAGTGAGTGAGTGTGTGTGTGTGTGTGTGTGTGTGTGTGTGTGTGTGTGTGTGTGTGTGTGTGTGTGTGTGTGTGTGTGTGAGTGTGTGTGTGTGTGTGAGGGAGAGAGAGACAGAGACAGAGAAAGAGAGGCAGAGAGAGAGAGAGAGACAGAGAGACAGAGAGAGAGGCAAGATGGCGTCATAAATAACCAACCCCATGCCTGGCATCCCATCACCAGAGTTATGGTTCCTTTCGGCAGGTGCATCATGAAGGTCAACCCATATCACTTGAGGGAAGTGCAGGGGGAGTGATGTAAGGGGAGTGAGCAGTTAACCCATTGAGGGCCGAATGATGCCGCTAACGTAGCTACCCAGGGAAGGCACAGAGATAAAGCAGCAGTTCCAGTGGAAGTGGTGACTCTTAACAGTGTTTGTGTGTTGTGTAAGAAGTCAATTGCCTTTCTTGGCAACTGGCTACATGTTTTTGTTGTTGGGATCCCCTGTTCTGCCTTCTAGACTGTGTGTGTTGGCTTCATCACTTCTTTCTGACTACTCAGTTCTTAAGGGTGGTTTTTTTAGTAGGAAGAATGACTGCATGTAAGATAAAAGCTCTATGCATATACTTATGTTAGATTCTTCCATTTTAAATATATAAAAAAACTCGTCTTGGATTGGTTTTCAAATTATTCTTAGATTTGTTTAGTTGGAACTTTTCGCCCACTCTTGCACTTCTTTTACAGAGATTTAGGTAATGTCAGGAAGGCAAAAGACTTGATGACTAGCCTCAATTCAGACTGGTTTTTTCTTAATCATTTACTTTTTTGTCTTATCACTGTCTCCCTTTGTTACCCTGCTTCAGATCCGAGGCTCACCAATGGTGAAGTTTTGCGTCTGCAATAGTTATTACCCATCATAAGTTATTATCTATCTATCTATCTATCTATCTATCTATCTATCTATCTATCTATCTATCTATCTATCTATCTATCTATCTATCTATCTATCTATCTATCTGTCTGTCTGTCTGTCTGTCTGTCTGTCTGTCTGTCTGTCTGTCTGTCTGTCTGTCTGTCTGTCTGTCTGTCTGTCTGTCTGTCTGTCTGTCTGTCTGTCTGTCTGTCTGTCTGTCTATCTATCTATCTATCTATCTATCTATCTATCTATCTATCTATCTATCTATCTATCTATCTATCTATCTATCTGCCTGCCTGCCTACATACCTACCTACCTATCTACCTGTCTGTGTGTCTGTGTGTCTGTGAGTCTGTGTGTATCAATCAATCAATGAATCAATGAATCAATCAATCAATCAATCAATCAACCAACCAATCAATCAATCAATCAATCAATCAATCAATCAATCAATTAATGTGTTGATGATCATCTGCAATCCCTATGCCATGATCCTTTCCCTCGAGCTTCCCGGCACAGCCTTCACCCTTTAGCTTCAGTGTGGTTATAGAGACAGCTTCACAATGTCCAGAGCCACTCTGCCAACATCCTTTGCTCTTGTACAGGAAAAAGGGGGAGACAAAAACACTGACAGGAAAGTAGCGGCAAAGCCACGGATAATGTACATTGGCTACAGGGCAAGTGTCTCTTGGAGTTCGGTCTGTTCCCCTGCAAGTTTCTTGACCCTCTTCAGTCTGCAAACCGGAGTAATCATGTGATTTCAGGCGTAGGCTTTCACATGTCCCCTTCTCTACTTCTCCTCTATGGCTTTCCTTTCCGGTAAACACTCTCGTCCATGTTGACTAGTTCACCAGAGTTCATTTTTACAACTGCTACAAAAATTCCCCGAACTCCATGGATCTTGGCCAATGGATTTGAAATTGATTTCTGCGTGGATTCTAAAGCTTTTACGTCTAGGTTTTTTGTGGATTAGACGTTAACATGTCAAGCAACAGATCGAATGTTAGGGCCAGGATTGCTGCTGTCCGTGTTGTGGCTTTAGAACTGGCATGCTTGTATACAGAAATGGCTGCATGGCTTAGGGTCATCGCTGTCTCCATCTGTATTCTGGTGCTTTGACCTGGCACGTACATTAAAGGCAGGATTGTGGTCTGGCTCTCTTTCCGTTCTTTTTGGTTCTTTCTGCCGGTATATTTTGTTTATGAAACCATTGTTTCACCCTTTATACTGCTGTATTCACTGGTATATTCTGTGTAGAATAGGGCCGCTTTCCTTTTCTATCTTTTCTGACCTTTTTGCTGATAGAATTTCTTTGAAAAAAAATGTTTGTCACTTTATGTTCTGCAAATATTTCTTGGAATACATATCAATAGTAGAAGTGGATTTTTTTGTTTCATTAAAAGCAACCTCAACTCTACTTTTTATCATAGATATGTAATAGTTGGAGTGTGGTCCTGCTTTTCGGCTCTGTAGGGTTTTGCCCGTATTTGTATCAATATCAATGAAAGACTTAGGGTCTCATTCCTAATCTGAAGGTCTTGTAGGAATATGTATTGCATGCAGAAGAATAGCCTTGCTTTTCATTTTGCAGCCTCTGCTGGCATCTCTTTATTATAATCCCAGTCCTTATCGAACATCCTGTGGTTAATGTATCCTTTGACCAAACAATGGATGTTTTAGTCTTTCTTCTGCAACATTTTGTTAAATGATTTATTTACTGTAGAGCGGCTGCCTAGTTGGAGGTACGGAATAGCCTAGTGGTCAGAATATTGTGCTCGCAATTTGATGATCCGTGTTCAATTCTTGTTCAAGGGGATTTTCTCCTGGAGTTAACGTCAGTGCAGACTCCATTCCCCCAAGAAGTCCTTTGGATGAGACTGCAAACCGAGGCCCCGTGTGCGAACGCGCACATATGTTCTGCGTGCGTTCGCACACGGGGCCTCAGTTTATAAACACGTTAAAACGTTTATACACGTTAAGTCCAGTTCCGCTTTTCGTAAGAGTAGGCCATTGTG